>OVAN01000418.1:1216-61553 GCA_900406275.1 Anastatica hierochuntica
AAGGTTGCTGGCCATCGACCCAGGTGGTCGATGGCTGCCTACTTGAGCAGTTTTGACGGCCTTTTGCTCCATTTTCACATCTTCTTTGATCCCCATCTCTTTCATATGCTTCTAGCCTCTTGTCTCCATGATTTTTAAGCTCCAATCCCATTTTGAATCCACCATTAGAGCCTCCCAAAGTCCATCCAAAAGAGCACCTACAAATGCTAGAAAGATGGATGCAAAATGCAATATGAACCTAATCTAGACTCAAGACTCTAAATGATGCATTCTAAGGCTAATATGCTTATTTACAACCTAAATATGAATGAAAACTAAGCTAAAACACACTAAAATATGCATGAAATTGTATGTAAATCACAACGTAAATATGCACTTGATATCATCTCTGAGGTTGGTCTTCTTGGTGCTAAACCGGCTAATTTCTTGCTTGATCAGAATCACCGTATTTCTCTTGCGAATGGCGAAGATTTTTTGGTCCCGAAAGGCTACTGATGCCTGGTTGGTTGGTTTATATATTTGACTGTCACTCGGCCATATTTATCCTATGCAATTCATGTTCTGACACAATTTATGCAGAAACCAAAAACAGAGCATTGGGAGGCAACACTTCGGGTTGTTCGTTTCTTGAAAGGCAATCCCGGACAAGGTATTCTTCTTGGGCGGATTCTCCTCATGTGTTAACAGCTTGATGTGACTCGGATTGGTCGGGTTGTCCACTTACTCGTCGTTCTCTTACCGAGTACTTTATACAACTTGGCAACTCACCTATCTCTTGGAAGACGAAGAAACAAGACACAATTTCATGTTCCTCGGCTGATGTGTTGAAATGACACCATCGCGAACTGTATCACGAACCGAATGACGATCACGTTCAATATGCTTTGTACGTTCGTGAAACACTTGAATGACAACAATATGAATAGTCGCCTTGCTATCACAAAACATGCGTGTCAGGGACGTTTGATCAACACCAAGTCCTTGTAATAAACGTCGTAACCATTTTATTTCTTGTAAAGCAAATACCATTGCTCTATACTCAGCTCTAGCATAAGAGCGAGATACAGTCTGTTGTTTCTTCGTTTTCCAAGCTATAGGAGACCCACCAAGCATAACCACAAACACACTAAGTGAACGGTGAGTGAAAGGTAGAAAGCCTAATCAGAGTCAAAATACACCGTAAAACTAAGATCAATATCCGATTTTAGAAGAATACCTTGACCAGGTGAGCCTTTCAAGAACTGGACAACTCTAATGGCTGCTACTCAATGAGCCTCACGAGGCATCTGCATGAATTGTGAAAGAACTTGAACCGAGTAGCTTAACTTTGGATGTGTGTGTGTCAAATAGATGAGTCTCCCTATGAGCCGGTTTACAACTCAAGTTTCCAGTCTCAAAAATAATATCAAGCGCGTACTTTCGCTGAGAAAAATAGAAACCCTCAACTCCACAGCTAACTTCAATACCAAGAAAGTATTTTAGTTTGCCAAGATTCTTCATAGAAAAACAACAACTTAATTACTCCTTGAACTTCTTGAGCATGTAGTCATTATTTCCAAAAATAATTAAATCATCCACATATATCACTACCTGAAGCTCAATGCCATTCTTTTCGTACAAAAATAATGAGTAGTCATCGTATGACAGAATGAAATCAAACCGCATAAGAGCATCATTCAACTTCTTAAGCCAACATCAGAGAGCCTGTTTAAGACTATAAAGTGACTTGCTAAGCCTAGAAACTTTGTTGGGATGTGTATGTCGAAAACCAGGTGACAGTTTCATATACACTTCATCATCTAAATCACCATGTAAAAAGACATTATTGACGTCCATCTGGTAAGCCTCTCATTTCTTAGTCACAACAAGTCGAAGTAACGTTCCAACAATGGTCATCTTCACCATCGGAGCAAAAATCTTTGTGTAATCTTCACCCTCGATTTGATTATACCCTTGAAGTACTAAATGAGCTTTGTATCGCTCCACACTACCATCAACATTGTATTTAGTCCTATAGACCCACTGGTTTCAAATCACGGTCTTATTTGGGAGCAGATCAACGATATCCCAAGTGTATTGTGCCTCCAATGCTTCGACTTCTTTAGTCATAGCCTTTCGCCAAAGGTCATATTGAACACCATCTTTGAAATCTTAGGCTTTATCGTATCCAACTAGGCCGCAAGGAAAGCACGATGATATGCAGAGAATTTTATCGAATACATAATGTGTTAAACAGTATAACCGTGTGATATGTGACAGGACCATTGTCGAGGAACTTGAACAGGAGGTGTGAGAAACGTAAATGGGGTCTTGAGAGCCAACCGTGTGATATGTGATAAAATCTCATAGCTTTACTAAAGGTTGACGAGCTATTTGCTTGTGACCAAAAGACATGTCAGACATTGCTACGACAGGACCCGACTCAGCTGTTTGTTGCTCTGCACCAGTTATCGCACCTCTAGTGGCATCCGAACGTGGGCCAAAAGATGCATCAATAACATTTGTCAATAATGGGCTTTTTGTATTAGGCCCAAGACTTAATTCTCTTGTCGCCTGTGTAACAGGTTCTGGAACAGAGGAAGGCGATGCCGTAATTGTTGATCGGAGATGGACCTGTAGTTGGTTCGGTGGCCGGAGATGGCTGAACATCAGCATAATCACTACTCCCCCTTTCTGGTAACATGGTAGACATGAGCCAGTCATTATCTTTAGCAATGTTTAGAGAAGAAAAAGACATCGTAGGTGAAGATGAGGCCACCAAAAACAAGAAAACGTCTTCTCGAAAAACAATGTCACGTGTGATTATGAACTCTTCCCTTTCTATGTTGAAAACTTTCCAGCTCTTCTTCCCAAAAGGATATCCCAGAAATACACAAAGACGACTCCTCTCACCAAATTTGTCCTTGTCTCTTGAAGTACGATGAGTGTAACAGCACACCCAAAGAGTTTTAGTTGATCATAAGACGGCTTCTCTCCATGAAGTAGTTCATATGGAGTCTTGCCTTTAAGAACCACATATGACATCCTATTGATCACATAGGTGGCGGTCATCAAAGCTTCTCCCCAAAAACGTATTGGCAGTCATGCTTGAAACAAAAAGAGCTCTCGCGACATTTAGTATGCATCTATGTTTTCTTTTAACCTGGCCATTTTTTTTGTGGTGTGTACACAAAAAAAAATTGATGAACAATTCCTTTTTGTTGAAAGAAAGAAGCTAGACAAGTGAACTTCGTGCCATTGTTGCCGCGTACTATCTTAACAGGTTTTCTGAATTGTTTCTCGGTGTAAGCAACAAAATTCTGCAAAACAGTTCGAACTTATGATTTTTCCAAGAGCAAGTACGTCCACATTGCTCTGGAATAATCATCAATGACAGTTAAAAGTACATTGCTCATGTCGACGAGCTAAAACGATACAGACCTCAAATGTCGCAATGAATTAGGGAAAATCATTCTATAGTTTTATTATCAATATTTTGAAAAACCTCTCTTGTCTGCTTAGCTTTAAAAAAATATCACATGACTCAAAGCAAGCAGATGAAGTCCTATCACTAAACACGGAAGAAATCATTGGAAAAAGGATGTCCTAGCCTTCGGTGCCATAAAGTAAGATCCAACTTGGCGTCCACTCTGTGAATCCTCACAGCTTTGATATCCGAGTAGTAATAAATCTCATCACACTCCTCATCGGATCCAATCAAATTCCTCGTAGAACGGTCCTGCAAAACACATAGAGCATCTGTAAACACTGCCAAACAATTGGTTTGCTTCAGCAACATGGAAACCGAAATGCGAGTGCAATTGAGATTTGGGACAAAAAGAACATTTGGTAAAGATATATTGTCCGATAAAAAGAGTGTTCCTTTGCTAAGAGACATTGCTCTCCCACCATCCGCAAAACATATAGCACACTGTGGTGTACTCTTAAGATTAGAAAGCAAAGTGGCACTCCCTGTCATGTGATAGACGATCTGGTATCAAGTATGGGATCACCGTGGCCTTGCTTACCCGACAATTTGTCTGCACCTCCAAAATTTTCTTGGATCAACTTTGAGATGGCCTGCCACTGTTCTTGAGTAAACTCAGGAAATGAGGAAGAATTTGAGCTAGTAGTGTGAGCTATGTTTGCTGAATTAGCTTGGCCTCTTCCACATCCTGCTGTGTTTGATGCAACACCATGTTTTTTGCCACGGAAACCTCTTCCTTGCCCTGATGAGGAATCTCGTTCATTCCACCATTCAGGGTATCTAATCATCTAACAACAACCCTTTTTATTATGACCCGTACAACCACAGTGAATGCACATCAAGAGAACACTTTGGACACGAGAGTTGTCTGATTGCTCACCATTCTGCACCAACGGATTAGTCCTTGGCTGAGCTGAGTTTTTGCCGAAAGTGTGATCTTGGTGAGCTGCAAAACCGATCGCATTCTAGTTCTGTTCATGAACTCTTGTAGATGCAAGTCGTAAACTTCACCAAATGTCGGAAGAGAATCCACAACTATAATGGTTGTAATCAGTCCACCAAAACGTGAATCATCAAGTCCTAGAAGAAATTGATGAATCCTTTCTGCTTCATTCTGTTTTACAAATTCCTTGGCAACACCGCATGTACACTTGATACGCGGCTGATAGAGCTGCAGTTCTTCCCACATACTTGATAATTTGCCGTAATAATCTAACACAGATTGTCCTTCTTGTCTACAAGAAGCTAGCTGAGTCTTCAGTTGATGCAAACGCAGTATGTTACCAGCAAATAATCTCTCTTTGATCTATGTCCATAGAATGTGTGCCTCTATGATGTATGCAACATTTGAGCACACCTTTGGCTCGATTGAGGCTCGCAACCAACCAATTATCATCGCATTAGCTACTATCCAGTTCTCATAATCGATATGATCAGGCGATGGTTTAGGGATAAATCCATTGATAAAACTTGTTTTACGTTTGGCTTGAAGGGAATTCTACATCTCTAAAGCCCACTCATTGTATGTTTTGCCGTGAAGTTGAACATGTGAGATCAAGGCACCTGGATCTTCTGATGCGTGTAAGACATAAGGTGACATCGAACTTGACGCCACATGTTTCTCGATAAAGGTCTGAAGACGAGAGGCAATAACTTTTCCTTCTTCTTCGGTCATGTTCCAAGCTCTGTTTCACGAGAAAAAAGTTTCATTGACAACACCTCTTGTTCGGGTATTGTTTTTCAACGAAAACTATTTTAAGATTTTTGCGAAAATTGCTTTTGTTTAGTTCTGATACCATGCAGAACTTTTGATATTGAACCAAACGTGAAACTTGTTCTTATTAACAACCATTGATGTTGCCTTTATACAAGAAGAATGTCGGTCTTAGATAACTTCAAAACCTTGATTTAAACTCTATCTAAAGATATTCAAGTCTTTATCTAATTAGGAAGTTAATACCAAACCCGAACCAAAACCAAGATATAAACCGACTTAAATATATTTTCCAATAAGCTCCAAGATATTAACACTCTTTTACAGTTTTAGCCCGATGGTACATATATATTTTACTCATCCAAATATGTCACATGTCTGGACTGGTCGCAAATTTATATGTATGAATCTAGCTCCTTGATTCGAATTTCCAATACACCCGTGTGTTTGAATCTTCAAATAAACTTGTTAAGATGAGAAGAAGAAGACAGAAAACTTGCACTAACAATGTCTATGGCGTCAAGCTTATCTTATTGATTCATCATATGAAGAACATATATACAAGATTTTGTGATGCCCTAAGTGAATATTCTAGACTTCCTGTACAAGATATAATCTACTAATAATTAGAAAATATAACATAAGTGATGCATATTTACATAATACTTCTCAATTCTCCCCTTCAAATTGGCACATGTATATCATTATGCCCAACTTGCGAAGAAGATGGTCGAATTGTGAAGCACAAAGAGCTTCAGTGAGCATGTCTGCTCGATGGTTGAAGTATGGACCTTCACTGTAGAAAGAAATCATGCCTTGATCGCCTCACGCACAAAATGACAATTCGCTTCGACGTGCTTTGTCCACTCATGAAACATCGGATTAACAGCTATGAGTAGAGCAGCTCGACTATAACAGGCCAAATATATTGGTATCAAGTGATCAATCCCAAAATAAGCTAGAAATCCATGATTCCATTTGAGCTCGATAGTAGTATATCTCATCACCCAATATTCTTCTTCCACAGAAGATAAAGATACTTGTTTCCTGTTTCTTCATCTTCCATGCTATCGGAGATTGTCCCAAAAGTACAACATAACCCGACAAAGATCTCATCGTTCGCGGACAAGTCGCCCAATCTGAATCACAATAAGATTATATTTGTAGGTCACTATCAGCTGTCATCAGAATCCCTTGTCCCGAATATCCTTTTAGATAGCGTACAACTCGTAATGCGGCCTCTCAATGTTTCTGTTGCGGCTGGTGTAGAAATTGCGAGAACATGAACCACATATGAGAGCTCAAGTCGGGTTACTGTGACATAAACCAATCGACCCACTGACTGTCAGTATCATACCAGATCTGTGAACGGACCATCCTTGATAGCAATAAATCGATGGTTCTGTTCAATGGGAATAACAACGAGTCGACCTGCCAGTAGTCCACATTTATCAATAATATCATACTTTCGTTGGGATAGATAGATGCCATCACGAGACCGTGCTACCTCAATTCTAAGAAAATATTTTAAAGGACTCATTTTCATCCGAAAACACTCACTTAGATATCCTTTTTATTTACCAAACAAAACACTAAATCAGATAGTCATTCCGTAATTGGTTACCCAATTCGTAAGAGAAGAATCTACAAAGATATAATCATAATGTAAAATACGGGATCCTCGAGCTAGATTGTCTGCATGTGTACTCGTTGTGCGCGGGATTTTTGATAATGTGAATCCTGAAAGCTGATCACGAAGTCGTTGAATGTCTTGGATATAGGTATGGAAAGCTGGCTAATCATCTGGATTGGGTAGAATCATAATTAGCTCCATACAATCAGTCTCAAATATCTGGCATTCAATTCTTCTACTTATCAATTCTGACATGGCCCACAGTAGCGCCTCCAATTCTGAATGCCAGGGTGAAAGACTTCGGCGGAGACACTTTGCACCGACTAAGATTGCCGAATTATCCCTATCGAGACACAACCAACCTAATCCAGTAAAAGGTTCCGATTGTTTCAACGATCCATCTGTACGGCAATGCAGTTCAAAAGAAATTGTGCTCTCCAAAGTCTCCCCATATTCATCCGTCGGAGGAGTGAATTGTGCTTCCTCCCAAGCCAACATTTTAGCCTCCGCATTTTTCATAATTTCCTCAACTTCTAAATGGATTCCTTGGAAAACCTTTTGATTTCTTGCCTTCCAAATTAACCATAAGACCCATGGGAAAAGATCACCAACTTTCTCTTGGTGTCTTCGAGGATTCTGCCAGAAAAGGTAATCCATATTGGAAAATAGAGAACATGTTGGAAATTCCTCATGGTTTGCCGGGTTTCTACTAAAATTCCAGATGTGTCTAAGCGCGTCACACTCAAAGAAGACATGATTGATAGTCTCCTCAGCGAGACTACAACGTTTACACATAGTATCACAAGGGATCCCCCTCCCAATTAGTTCAGTCGTCACCGCCAAACTTCCAATAATAATTTGCTAGAGGAAATGTTGAATTTTCAGTGGGCATTTTATCTTCCATGGATGTGCTTTCAAAGCCTCCAAAACTGGTCCCCAGCCATTGTTATTTATCCGATGTATCACGTCTGAATTCAGAAGTCTATACCCTGACTTTGCCGTATACTGTCCTGATTTAGTGTAATGCCAAACTAAACCATCGTAAGTTGTGGTCCGGCTTGGTTGAATACCACGTATAAGACTTATATCCTCTGGTTCCATAAATTCATGTAATATTGACATATGCCACTCCCGTGTGAGAGGATCTATTAAATGTTGTACTTGTAACCGAGGATGCCAAGCACTACCTCGCCCCCTCTCCGGACGTGGAATTACATCCAGTATCCATGGATCATGCCATAGAGATGTATTGATTCCAGAGTCAATCCTTATCCTAACTCCTTTTTGTAACAATTTTTGTGAAGAGAGAATACTCCTCCAACCGAAAGAGGGTGAATGTGGCTTTTTAGCATTTAAAGGATGAACCTTCTTGAAATAGCGACCTCGTAATACTCTAGCAACCAGCGATCCTGGAAATTGTATTAGTCTCCAAAATAGTTTGGCCAGTAAGGTCGTATTGAAATCCTCTAGACACTTGAAGCCTAAGCCTCCTGCCTCTTTTGGGATACATAATTTTTCCCATGCAACCCAATGGAGACCGCGGTTACATCCATTGGAACTCCACCAAAAATTTGCAATCGCACTCGATAACTGTGATATCAATCCTTGGGAGAGCTTAAAACATGACATGACATAGTTGGGAAGCGCAAAAGCAACTAATTTAATTAGGATTTCCTTACCTCATTTTGGGAGAAATTTGGAAGACCATCCATTAACTCTTTCACCTAACCTTTCTTTAACAAAATTAAAAATATGGCTTTTAGGCCCGCCCAAATTTTCTGGAATTCCCAAATAATTACCCATGCCCCCTTATGTCGGAATACCCAATTTTGCCTTTAACAGAGTTTTGGTCTGATCAGGAACATTCCGACCAAACAGAATTGATGATTTATCAAAATTAATTACTTGTCCATATGCAACCCCATATTCTTGTAGAACATCCAAAATGGCTTGGCATTGAGTATCCTCTGTTTTACAGAAAAAGAGGCTATCGTCAGCAAATAATAAATGTGAGATCGCTGGGCTCTTTTGTGCGATCTTCACTCCAGTTTAAGCATTATCCATTTCCTTGCGTTTAATATTCACAATCAAAGCTTTCGTGCACAAAATGAAAAGGTACGGTGATAAAGGATCTCCCTGCCGTAATTCCCTTTGGGGAATAATGTTCCCCGTTGGTCGGCCATTGAAAAGGACTTTATAAGACACCGGTCGTACGCACCACATTAACCAAGAAATCCACACAAGAGCAAACCCTAACTTCTGCATAACCTCTTCCAAGAAAGACCATTCAACCCGGTCATAGGCCTTACTCATATCTGTCTTTATGGCCATGAACTCATATAGACACTTTTCATTTGTTCGTAATCCATGGAAAATCTCCTGAGCAATCAAAATATTGTCCGTAATCAACCTTCCAGACACAAAAGCAGATTGTGTCTCTGAGATGTCAGACGGTAAGAACTTTTTTAATCTGATGCACAGTATTTTTGAGATGATTTTATAACCCACATTACATAAACTTATGGGTCTAAGTTCCGTCATTCGCTTAGGTTGATCCGTCTTTGCGATGAGACAAATATTAATCTAATTTAGACGAGAATCAAACCGTTTAGACCTGAAGAAATCCCGAACCAATTTAACGAGGTCCTCCCTCAAACCCCCCCNAAAGAACAAAGCCGTCATCCCGTCAGGCCTAGGGGTCTTTTCCGGGTGCATAACAAAAAGAGCAGCTCTCACCTCCGCTTCCGTTACGTCCCTAACCAGTATTTGGTTCATTCTATATGTGATGACTGGTTGCACATTCTCGAGAACCCGAGAGAAATCCCCAATTGCCATAGGTTTAAATAACTCAGTAAAATACTCGATCGCTAGATTCTCCATTCGCTCTGTTGTCTCTTCCCAAGACCCTTGTGAATCAAATAATCCTGAAATCCGGTTCCGCGCCCGTCTTTGTTTTGTTGGTGCGTGAAAAAATTTTGTACTTTTGTCTCCCTCCTTCAACCATAAATTCCTACTTTTTTGTTTCCAGTAAATTTCCTCATCCTTATAAGCATCTATCAGTTTTTTTTTATGTCCACGATGATTTCCTGGGGAAACCGTATCATCATCTTGAGCTTCCTCTAGAATAACCTTGAGGGCGTCTATTTTTTCCTTACCTGGTGGAACATTATTTTTCTTCCACCAGGAAATCGAATTCCGACAATTCTGAATTTTTCCAATAAAAGATGGTTCCCGGAAATTCCTGGTCCGTCTCCATCCAGCTTCTACAACCTCTGAAAAACCATCTTTTCCTATGCATCGTTTGTCAAAACGAAAATTTTTGAAAAACTTCTCATTCTTGTAATTAGACTTTAACAAGATAGGTCGATGATCCGACCCGATCCTCGCCAAATATTCGACTTTCGAATGCCCAAAAACGGTATGTCAGTCCTCGTTTCCGACCGCTCTATTTAACTTGCACCGCACTTTTTATTCCTCGTGCCTTTCCAGGAAAATTGATCTCCCGCGCAAGAGAACTCTGTCATTCCACAATGACTTAGCATATTGTTAAAAGGAACAAAAGATGCCGCACGCCGCATTTTGCCCCCTTTTTCTCATGATTACCGGTTAATTCGTTCAAATCCCCAATCAACAACTAAGGCTTATTTCTGGTATCTTCTATCTCCATTAATTTATCAGAGACTAAAGAACGATTCGCCGCTACCGGTTCACAATATACAAATGAAATTAAAACCTTGAAACCATAAATAGAGGCATTGACATCGATTATGCGATTACTAGAAAATAAGATATCTAGTTTTATTTCATTATTATAAAAGATAGCCAAACCACCGCTTAAACCCAAAGGTTCAACCGTGTACAAATTATTAAAACCAAATTCCAACTGAAATTTTTCCAAATGTAAAAAAGGTTGTTTAGTCTCTGATAAAAACACAATATCAGGTCTAAATTTTTTCCAAAAATCTCTCAAAATATCAGCTGCCAAGTCACTCCCGAGGCCTTGACAGTTCAAGTCACTTAGATATCCTGTTTAAATATATAAATTTATAAAATCTTCAAAATATATAAATATATAGTTTACCGAGGTACTTTAAAACAAAAGTTTTATTTAAATATAAACAAAATATACTATTTTTAACAAATTTATAATAAAGTTATATATATATATATAAATATATATAATATCCGGTTGTTTTACAGTATAAGTATTATCTAAAATTTAAAATAGAAATAAATTTTACGATAAATTCTCAATGAATCGTCGTGAAATCGTTGTGAAATCAATTATTTTAATTTTTCGGATGAAAATATCGAAATCGAAAAGTAATTTTATGAGGATTTGTCGTAAACTTAAAACTTTTCAATTCCACGTGTGTGGAATTAAAAACTGAAAAATTCGTTTATGACAATTTTACGACGAAATATCGTAAATCTGTCGGTATTTACCAATGAAATCACGTCGGAGACATTATATATACGCTAATCTTTTGTCATTTTTTAAATTCAAACACAATCATCTACAAACCTCTAAACTAAATTTAAATACGTTTACGAAAAGTAAATTTTCTATTTTAGTTGTTTCTTAAATGTTATCAGATTTAAAATTTGAGTTTAGATGTAGGCTTATCAAGAGCTACTTCACCAAACGACACGCCAACAGAAACCAAGTCTTGAACCATATCAAGACGAAATGGTTCTTGATGTTTGTGGTTGTTTTTTTTAATCTGTACCCTATATATTTTTACTTAGTTACTATTTCTTTTAACAAATTTTATTGGATGCACTGACTCAACAACACCGTCACCATTTGGAAGATGTTGTGGAAGGTTAAGGGGGATGACGCCAAACCCCTATCTCTTCCATTGCACAGCCATAATTTATTACGAATTATCAATGAAAACTTTTACCGCGAATTGACGCCGAAATCTAAATACGATATTGCCAATGCATCCTAATTTACTTGTAATATTCATGTAAGTTACTCAGGTCGTACCTTCTCGTGGCCTCTGTCAAGAGACCCCTTCTCCCCATGTCTCTTCATCCTTTGTACGGAAGTTCTTTCTGGTTTGTGCCGTCGGGCTCAAGACGATGGGTCTCTCCTGGAGATCAAGGTGTCTCGCTTTAGCCCTCCAATTAGTCACTTGCTCTTTGCGGATGATACGATGTTCTTTTGTAAATCGAATGCTGTGAGTGTAGATACCCTGAAGAAACTACTACATGGTTATGAGTTAGCTTCGAGCCAATCAATCAATTTTGCTAATTCATCGATCACCTTCGCCTCAAAAACGCCTCCCTCTCGGTGGGAGATGGTGAAAGCGCGGCTTCGCATTTCTAAGAAAGGCGGTACTGGGAAGTATCTGGGTTTGCCAGAACATTCTGGACAGCGTAAACGGGACATCTTTGCATCCACTGTGGATCGGATCAAGCAGAAGGCCCAGGGATGGTCCTCGCGTTTTTTATCGTCGACAGGCAAACAAGTCATGCTGAAATCTGTTTTGTCTACCATTCCGACCTATGCCATGTCTTGTTTCAAGCTTCCGCTGTCCCTTTGTCAGCGTATCCAATCTGCGCTTACCCGATTCTGGTGGGATGATAAATACGATTCTCGTAAGATGTCTTGGATTTTTTGGAAGCGTTTAACACTTCCGAAAGTTGCAGCTGGCCTAGGATTTAAGGATGTGGAGGCCTTTAATGATTCTCTTTTGGCTAAGCTCTCCTGGCGACTTCTAAAGAATCCTCATTCCCTGGTGGCATCCGGACCACCTGTACTTTAGTTTTCCTGGAAACAACTTCAAACGTGAGTTATAAAGAAGTACCTAGTTCCCTGGTTTGAAGTCTCGGGGTATGATCTTCTTGTCATGAAAGGCTTTTGTGCGCCCCTTGTAGATCTGAGAGTTCTTGTATACAACGTGTCTGATCTCATCAAGCTCATTCAGTTGTAGTAGACGTTTTTATGCTGTAGGCTTGATGTCAAAGTTTAGCAACTTAACTGCCCATGCTGCTTTATACTCGAGCTCTAATGGAAGATCACACGACTTTCCATACACTAAGTGGAATGGTGTAGTCCCCAATGGTGTCTTGTACGCTGTTCTGTAAGCCCACATTGCATCGTCTAGCTTAGTAGACCAATTTATTCTGGAAGTTCCAACAGTCTTCTGTAAAATACTTTTGATTTCCCTGTTGGAAACCTCTACCTTCCCGCTAGTCTAAGGATGGTAAGGTGTAGCAACTTTGTGCTTAACTCCATGCTTTTTCAGGAGGCCATCGAAAACTTTGTTTATGAAATGTGAGCCTCCATCACTGATCACATCTTCAACACAGCCTTTCAATCATTGGTGGGGCTAGAAATTGTTGAAAATTTTGGAAACCAGAGAAGTTCCCAAAAGTCTGTCTTTTATTCTGAAACCTTGGTAGAAAATTCGTCACGCCCGAATTTTGCACGGACGCTTTCCCAAAAATATTTCCAGAACCCGAGTTTTGCATGAAGGTTTTCCCCTGGAATGCTGGAGGAGGGTAATTGAAGTCTTGAGGATTTTCAACACCAATGTTGCTTCTGTAGTTGAAGTCGAGGTGATTTATGTAGTTCTGATTAAATTCCTTGTTGTTCTGATACCCCATGTAATTTACCTCTTCAACATTCTTAACATCTCCTACAACGCAAATATCTGCATTAATTTATGCGACATCTTCGCAAAAACTCACATGCCTCTGCTGATTCTGTTGGCCCTTCAGAAGCTGAGCCACCATCGAATTTAGCTCGGATATTTGGGCACTTTCATAAGTTGCCCCTTTTGATCCCTTGACATAGTCAGGACAGTGGTTGCTATTACTGGTTGTCAGGTTCTTGATCAACTGGTAGGCATCATCCATAAACTTAGTTATAAAGTTTCCATTGCTGGTTGTGTCTTAAGAGAGTTGGTACCTCTCATCTATACCTTTGTAGAAGGTATTTAGTAGGCACTCCTTGGAGAAATTGTGGTGGGGGCAGTCCCTGATGTATTCTTTGAATCGTTCCCAAGCTTCAAAGAACGATTCAGTAGCTCCCTGCTGAAATCCTGAGATCTTGTTCCGCAGCTTGTTAGATCTTGACTTAGTGTAGAAGTGAGCAAGAAATGCTCCCTTGACTTCGTCCCAGGAGGTAAGAGACGCAGGGGGAATTGACTTGTACCATCTTTGCGCTTTATCAACCAGAGAGAAGATGAAAAATTTGCACTTTAGGTAGTCTAGTGAAACACCATTAGAGCGAGTGGGTCTAGCGATTTCTTCAATCATCTCAAGATGCTCCATTGGATGTTCAGTAGCAAGGCCATGGAATAGATTATGCTTCGCCAGTTGAATCACACGAGCCTTGATTTCATAGTCTTGCCTCTCAATAGGCGCTAGCCGGATGAGACTTTTGTTCATGAAGAATGCCTCCGATGAATCGAAATCTCTGATAGTCGGTCTCCTAGCCTGCTTCTGCAGGCCCTGCGGTGCCAATGGCACATTTTGATTGTGCTACGCATCTTGAGGTACATTATGGCCTCCCTGCGACATCAACTGCGGTACTAAGCCCTGTTAGGCTAAGCGTTGGTGCTCCATAAGGCCAGGATCATGAGGAAATTGTTCTCCTCCTGCAGCTTGTTGACCTAGTGGAAGATATTGGTCGTCCATCTCAGCTCGTTTCTTTGCTTTTCCAGTTTTCGCGTTCGAGTCTTGCTAGCTCTTGGTTGTCGAAAGAGATTAAAGGTTTCGATCCTTGTCCTCTTCTTGTCATACAACTGAAACACCAAAGAGAAGTATAAATGAACGCGTAAGTACTAAATAAAAAAAGAAAATTTTAGACTAAATCCTAAATAGAGAATCTAAGGCGTTATTTGGTCCTTGACAACGGCATCAAAAACTTGATACTCAGAGTTTTAACCCGAAATATATCACTGCAAGTGCACAACAAACGCATTAGTATACATGGAATCGAATTCACAGTAACACTAAGATTCTTGATTTTGGATCAAGCTAGAAGACAAAAGATGGTTGGTTGTTGGTTTTGAATGCAAAAGCAAATAGAAGCAATGTTAAAAACGATGTAAATTCAATGGAAGAAAGGCGTCAGACCTTAGGGTAATTCGCAGGAAATCATGGTCAATGATCAGGAAATCAGATAAGAAAACAGTTTAAGATCCATTCTAGAACTCAAAACAAAGAATTAGACAAATCTCCTCCCGAAGTATTTAATCCTTATGCATAGAATAATGAAACTAACTCCCATTGAATTCAATTGAGACTAAGCGTGCATTACAGTTCAAGTTTGATTTGTTCACAGAACACCTTAACATCAATTCCCATTGGCTAAGGATATTTTGCTCCTCTAAGTGCTTATAGAGATTTTAAACCAATTCCCATTAATTTTATCAACCTAAAATCATGAAGTAGGTGATCAATCAAGTTCAGGCATTAAGATTCACTTAGATGAAGAATTCTAAAGATAGTTTTTTCTTGTCTAACACTCTAAATCATTAATTTATGAAATCCATTGAAATCCCTAAAAACTAACTATGAAACTACTCGGACATGGTGATGGAAATAGAAGACATGATTAAATTGAAAGACATTGAATAGATAAATGAAGTCAATAAATGGTTCAGAAAAACTTCTCCAAAGGGTTTAGATAAAGGATTCGTCTCCCAGAGCTTACAACAAAAAAAACTCACAAGTCTACGTGAAAATAAAGTCTGAATAACCTAATTTTTGTCCTAAAGGGTGTTATTAGTGTTTTTGGGCTTTTTTTTTTAAGAAACAGGAAATCATACCGAAAAATGAAATTTCAGAAATCTGGTACGCGCGGAGATCGATCAATTGCCCAAGGGGATCGATCGATCGCCCACTTCCGCAAATCTTCAGTATTTTTCTTCTAACGGGATCGATCAATCCCCCCAGGGGATCGATCAATCGTCCCAGGTGATCGATCAATCGCCCCATTTCTTCATCATAAATCTTCAAAAATCTTGTAAAATTCCAGTTTTTCTTCAAGTGATGCCCAAACACCTATAACACCTAAAAACAAAAGAAATACTTCGGAAATCCTAAAAAACATCAAATAAAAACATTAGAAGTGAGCAAAAAGAAGAATATATCAACAAGCATGAAAATTAAAAACTTCATGAAAGTTAAAACATTTATTGTGGCAATGTTTATCCGGTTGTCTAGCTACATGCCAAAAACTACATTGTCGACATATTAGCAAAGAAAAAGGTTGCCCTGTATGCGGTATGGAGGAGGAAACCATCAACCACATGCTCTTTGTTTGTCCTCCAGCGAGGCAAGTTTGGCCAATGGCACCTATTCCCACCACTCCCTCCCGCTTCCCCCAGGAATCGATTTTTGCGAATTTCTCTTATCTGTTCTGGGAAACGAAAAAACTAGGGACACCTGTGGAAGCTCTACATATGTTCCCTTGGATTATATGGTCCATCTGGAAGGCAAGAAACATATTTATATACGAAAACTATAGGGAGTCGGCGGAGAATATACTTGGTCTTGCCATCCAAGTAGCGAGAAGCTGGACAAAAGCAATGGAAACCTCTGATGGTGGCGATATAGCAGCCCAAGCAGAGAATATAGCGCCGTCTCCCTCGCTAACCACCGTTTTTGGGGATAAGGTGTACCTGATTGATGGATAATGAAGCCCAGGGACATCTATCAGCGGATATGGATGGGTGATCGTGGAAGGAAATATTGAAGGCCAGTTTGAGAGCAAAAGTGCACTAGTCAATCTCTCACCACTTCATGCAGAGCTAGAAGCGTTTCTATGGGCTATGAAATGTTTGATCTCGCTATCTCGAGTAGACATTGTTTTTGCAACTGATTGCATGTAATTGATCTTGATGGTTTCTAACCCCGGGGAATGGCTAGCATTTGCAGCAGATCTTGAAAAATTTAATGCACTCAAAGACATTTTTCCGGTGTTTAATATTTTTTCTATTTCTCGAAAGCTGAATATGGTAGCAGACGATCTTGCCAAAAAGGTAATGTCCAAAAAATTTGTATATCCTCATGTAAGCATCACGTTTGTCGTGCCTTCCCTAGCGGGAAGCACATTACCGAAACTTTAATAAATGAGATTTGTCGTAAAATAAAAGAGAGCCACAAGGTCTTGGAAGTTCTTCCGCATCCGACGTGTCGTGATAGTGTTCCTCACCTGCCTGTCAATTTCTTAGAACAAGATCGCAGATGGGTTTGCTTGCTGGTTATGGACGAAGTATCGACTTGCTGATGACGTAGTTTAACAATAAATTGCCTTCAAAATTAGCTATTGTAAAAATATTTTTTGTAGTATTACAACTTGTAATTTACAAGTAGAAAGGTAAACAATCTTTGTTGGAAAATATAAGGTATCTAATTACTGGTTCATAATTATTAAAAGATACGATTATACTGCAAACTTTATTTTTTTTATCAAGAAAGCTAATTAACGAAAAAATTGATTACAAATAAAATATGTTCTAAAGGTTAAGCACTAGTAATCATAAAACAAAATAAAGATAGATTACAAAGTGAAACAGGTGTCATCTGCATGAATGTGTGTATATATCTATGAAAATTAATATAGAAATTTAAATCTGAGTATTATCCACCTTCTCAGCTGACGAATCCAGGTAATTGTCAAGAAATCAGCTTTTTTTATTTATTTAATACAAATGTTACCAAATAAATAGAGGCGTTTCCGGGTAAACAAATGAATAGTTTTGGATTTTTCTTCTTAATAGTTAATATTAGTACAATCTAATAATAGTGAATTTAAAGCAGATTTATTTCCTTAATCCGCATTTTAGCATAAACTTCCTTTGCTGAAAACTTTATATTTTATTTTATTAATACGTTCGGATATATTATATAAAGGGCACATGTAGGTAAAGGGTATAACGTACACTCTTATAGTTCAAAATGTCTTCAATCCCAAATAGATTCAACTCTTATGGTGATGATGCTATGAATCATCCTGGTTTTGTTCCTACCCAAATGAGTCACAATTCCAATATGGTTAGGTCAATGTTCGTTTCTTCATCTCCTTCTTTTAATTGTTATCAGAATTCACATGTCTCTTCATCTTCTTTTGGATTCAATGATTCATATATGAATTATCAGATGAGAAGAAACATTGATTCTGATCTTGTAATGCCAAGCTTGGCTCAAGTCTCAAGTGTCCCTCACTGTCTTAATCCTCATTTTACTCGAATTTCATTCACTCAAACTGTCACAAATAGGTATTCTGCTATTGTTCCTACCAATACAATTTATAACTTCCAAAATGATATTGAAAGTGTCAAACATATGATGGATTCAAGAACCAACATTTGGAATCCTACAATCCATCCTCCAAATTTTCTTGATGAACAACGCGAAATCTTGACCCCTAAACCTCTTAATGTTGTTCCTCCGCGTCAAAACTCTGTATATTCTCAGCATTTAGACATGTTCTCGTCTTCATCAAACCACAATAACCATGATCAACGTGTTTCTCAAGATGGTTGTCTTTTTAAGGGAAGCCCTAAAGAAACCAAATATTATGAAGAAACTATTGATTATTCTGATTCAGAAGAAGATGAAAAAAGTGAGGAAGATCATTATGATGGTCGGACACATAGTTTACCGTATGAGAAGTATGGTCCGTATACATGTCCTAAGTGTGATGGTGTTTTTGACACTTCACAAAAGTTTGCTGCGCATATGTCAACTCACTACAAGAGTGAGACGAATAAGGAAAGAGTGAAGAGATATCGTGCGAGGAATAAAAAGAAATATCGAAAACTAAACCTCGAAGTTCATCAAAATTCTCAAAAGATCAAACTGGAAGATCAAAATGGGGACAACTTTGGTGGATTAAGTCAAGTTGAAGCTCTCCAAGAGCCTGTGATTGTGAAAGAAGAGCGTAGTTAGGACATCGTTTGATTGATGTCTTTTTCAACTTATTTTATCTAATAAAATTAATATCTATCATTTTTAGCATTGTGTCATCTTTGTTGTCAATAGGGTTAAATGTGCATATTTGCGCATAAATTTGTAATCCATTTGCTTTCTATTTAATGCATGGTTGTATTTTATATTTTGTTTCTCTCTGAGTCAAATGTTCCACGTGCACTAAACTTTATAGCGGACAAAATAGCTAGGTTAGCGAGCCAATTTTCATCTCTCATTTTTTTTTAGTTGTTGTTCTATTCCCCATCACCTCAAATTTAATTAAGGGTTAATTGAGTGTATATTACAAAATCAAAATGTATTTAAGAATCAAGGAAAAAGAAAAAAATCTTTCTCTCTCTCATTAGAAAGTCCAAAGTGCCCTTGCACTTGTACTTCACTCATCCTTCCTTTTCTTTTTATTTCTCGTTTCTCCTTTCAATTTTTCTTTAGCTTTTATTGGTTTTTTTACAGGTTTTATTATTACTTTTTTTTGTCATCATAACCTAGTGGCAAATAGTTCATCTCACTAGAGGCAGGTGCAGGGTTCGAACTCTGGTTTCGTGAGATGGATGCAGAGGTGGTATTTTATTATTACTTTAAATACTAAAAAATTCTCTTTTTTTAATATATCATAACTTGGATTTTTTTAATTTGGAAATATATTTACTTATGAAATTTATAATGATGTTATATATAACTTATTTGCGAAATAGTATTTCTTTTTTTTATAGTAATACAACTTTTAAATATTGTACACTTTTTCCTTCAATATTTGATCACACGTGCATTTAATAGTTATACTAACTTAAAAGTTTATCTATCTTTCTTTTACGTAATTGCGGCATAGAAGTTCTACTTTTATAGTTGTTCTATTTTTTCGTATTTTATCAATTTTAATATGCATCTTTCCATACGTAGAACAATAATATTTTAAATATATTATATAAAATCATTTTCATTTTTTTATTAATTATAACCACTCTCCGTAATGTTGACCCCTCTCTGTAAAAAGTAGTATGTCTATTAAAATATACATTCTATTTATTTGCTGACTGTCAAATAGTCTTGATTTTTAAAAAAATATGGTTTAACACTTCTTTTATTGAATTGTATTTAAAATTTAATATTGATATACGTAGTTGCTAATTTTAATTTCATTCTTTTTCCATTTGAAATATTAAAACCTTAATATTTTACCGTTGTAGAATTACTATTTTTACAGTAGTTCTATTTCTGGGAAAATGTTTCTCTTGTACCTTTTAAGAAATATATATCCGTTTTTAAAATTTTAAAATATGATTAATATGGAAAAAAATCTACTTTTTATGTTAAATTTTTTCATTTACTATTTTAAAATAAATACAAATGTAAATAAATTATTGGAGGCGTTTTATGTAAAGAGGAGAGAGAAAAATAGAAAAAAAAATTAAAAAATGGAAAAACCTTCTCCCACTCGCCAAGAAGGGGAGAGTGGAGATTTTAAGTGGCAAAAATTTCATAGATTCTTAAATAATAAAAAATATAAGTCATATACCTAATTAATATTTATTCTTGTAATATTGGTTTAGTTAGCCCTTTAATTAATAAAATAACCTTTTTGTGTTAATAAAAATGATAATTCATAGAAATGTCAAAGGGAAGGCTTGCCCCGAATCTGGCTCAACAAGACTTGATGCGTAACGGGTTTGGTTAATCAGATCCATTTAGTAGTGGGTCATACGGGATGAACCGCACGAAAATGGGCTAAATGCGGGAATGAACCGAGTTATAGATGTGAGACTGCCTGGATCCACTTCTCTTCTTCACTTTAATATTCTCATCGACAAAAAAAATAATGAGAGAAAACTGTGATATCTCTCAACTTGATCTTCATCTAATTCTTCTTCTTCTTCGGCTATGATTGTTTCGGTTCAGTGAAGATGAGGAAGATGAAATAAAAAAGAGCAAGTCTTGATGAAGATAAGGTATATAATCTATTCTTCTCCTCTCTCTGTCTCTCTCACTTAGTCACTTTCATCTTCCCACCTATTTCTCCTTTGCATGGTTTGATTTCTTATAGATTTGATTTACTCTGTTTGTGTTTTCTGAGGTCAAGAAACAATTCAACTGAACCCAACAAGTTATGAAGATGCTTGTAGAGATGAAAAAGACCCTTTGTTTTGCCCACTGTTTCTATCGTACTAGGTAATAAATTTGATTCTGCTGAGATTGAGTCTCGAGACAAGTTTGTCTTTTTATATGAAATGCATTCTTGGATCTCGAAAAAGTTAACAACTTTTTTGTTGAGTTTGGTCTAGGAATGAAACAAGAGTTACTAATAACACCAACAAAGCAATTCCATGAACGTATGCTACAAAGTTCAAAAAATTTGTTATGATTATAGAGACAATCACTGAGGGGAACCGCTAGTGGCACAGGGAAAGCCTTGCCGATGTTTGAGATCTCACACATGGGAATGGTGGATATTTGGATGTTCAGGAGTTCAGCAGTTCAGAAGCGCGAATTATTTGATTATTTATTTACCGCTTGCATTCATTATTGATTACCTCGTTGCTTGATTGAATGATTGATGCATATTGGGGGTGGAATTATTTATTCGTTAGGAAACCCGTCTCAGTGAGGAAATTAGTTTCTCATTAGATTGTTTGTTTTGCAGGTAAGCCATATCGGGTATCTACTGGGTTAAGGAGTAGTGTTGTTGGCGTAACGTTTATGCCTTTTGTAAACGCATATTTATTTTAATAAGAAATGACTTGGAAAAGGTCGACCGATTATATGTTTTATCTGGTTTGAACCTTAATATTATAAAAAAGTATGTTTGCAAACTACACTTAGGTTTCGTATGATACTAGTCCTAGTCGGGACGAACTAACTAGCGAATCCGAAAGCGGGTTGCAAAACCTTAATTTGGGTCCGTTAGGATACATGTTCTCAAATATTTGACCTTGGGATTCCAAATTTGTTTTGGGAACCTCATGTCGAGTGCTTGGGAGCACAGTTGCAGTATCTTTGGTCGGGATGTTTGGTTAGTGTTAATTCGTTTTTCGTACATGTTCTTGTTTGATTGTTGCACGACAGATTAGTTGATTGTGACATAATCCTGATCGGGGTGTTACATGAGGCATATCAATCCATCACCAAAATCTCAAGACTATGAATGGAAGACAATTACATGGAGAGGAAAATATAGTTGACATGGCCATGGGAATCGTCTCAACTAGACTGTCGAGTCATTGCTTGATTTTTTAAGCGTAAGTTCTCTTAAGTTTTGTGTCTTAGAATCTTACTATATCTTCTACTTGTATGTCAAGCTTTTCCAAACTCTATGGATCTTTACGCCATACTTGTATTCTCGTTATATTTAATTTGAAAATCGTTTAACAAAAATCAGTAGATACACTTGCAAATAAATATGCTCATACTACTTTATTTATATCGTAAGTTTGTCATAAATTGACATCAAAAGTACATGTTTATTACTCACTGTAAATTGTCATCAAATTTAAGAACAATTTTTCAATCTCGTCGGTATATAGTGCATAATTTACGAAAAAATTGATATCGAATTAGGATGAATTAACATCAAATTGTTCTTTTGTTGTTACTTCTTTTGTAAATTTTTTTTATTAGGAACCACCATAATTTGACGTAAATTTTCTACGGAGGATTCAATAGTTTTCCAGAAATCATCCAATTTTAATCAGGGATTTTAGCTAGTTAGAAGTCATGAGACCATGAATACCCTTACATTTTGATGCATGAAAGAATATATATTAAAACTTTTTCTGGTGATGGAAACTATAAATCAAGATGATTACATGCTACAAGTTTTTCATTGGATAGGATATGGACAATCTATTACCGTTCCCCTATTGGGACTAAGTGGATGGCTCATTTTATTCTGAAAAAGAAGATTTCTCTCATTATTTGTATTAGTATATCTTACCATAAGAATTTCTTTTATTTTATTTCAGCTTATGGTGCACTAGTTAAAGAGAATAGATTGACAATGAGGAATTAAAACTCGTTAATAGGAGCTTGCGGATTCCTCGTGATTACGAGTAGAGGACTTCAACAATAAACTATTCCAAACAAGAAAAAAGGGTGGACCACCATGTATCATATGCTCTTTCATTGATTTTTGGAGGTTCATCTCTAATAATGGTTTATGGATGCAAAATACACTTCGAGAGGAAGGAAACATGACCATTTTGTTCATGTGAGACTGGATAGAGTTATGCATAATAATCCATAACTTAAAATGTTCCTCTCAAAAAGATTGGAATACCTCATTTTCAAGATTCTAATAGTTGTCCCATGATTGTATTTGTGGATGATACCAGAGTTAAACGAAAATTTTTGTTTCACTTGGAGAAATCTTCTGCAGGAGAAGGGTGTGATATATAATTTGGTAGATATCGTCAGCTATAGTTCAAATGTTGTCTCAGTTGTGATGAAGATTAATAAGGTTTGGTATGAGCTGATCAAGTGGAAAAATAGCAAAATTTCAAGATATTATTAGGCTCACATTTTTTTGGAGATAGAATTTTATGATGGGGAGAGGTTTTGGCACCAACAAAGTCGTGTTCTTTTGCTACACAATGGAGATAGATACCAACTTCTCTCATGCCTTGGGAAAGAACATAAGAATGCTTAATAGGCTCAAGGTCCTTAAAGATCAAGAAGGAGTCACCCGATTTAAAGAGCAGGAGATATTGAGATCATTTTAATTTTTTATAAAAGGCTTTTCTATGGAGAACAGAGAGTGACTTTGTCGTCGGTTATGAAGTGTTCGAGCCTACTGTTATAGAAGATTATAATGCAATGCTCACTCGTACACCCAAAACCGAAGAAATAAAAGTTGCCACTTTTGATATTAACGCTAGTAAAGCTCCTCATTTTGATGGATCCTCCTCAAGGTTTTTCCATTCTTACTAAGCGAACATAGTGCGGAAAATTGTAAAGGAGGTTGTTGACTTCTTTGTTTTTGAGTATTTCCCGTGACACCTGAATGTGATCCTACAAACGCCCTATTCCAAAAGTGCATAATGCAAAATGGTTGTTGATTAGAGACTTATTGTGTTTTGTAACATCTTTTATAAGATCATCGTAAAGATACTCTCCAATCGCATTTATTACTTTCAAATCTTATATCCGAAAATATGGGTTTGTATCAGGGTGTGTCATCTTGGATAAGTCTTCATTACTCATGAAATTTTGCATTATATCGGAAAGATGAGAAAGAATTTGTGTAATATAAATAACATGACATGATCCACTCATTTTTAATTGAATTTTAATTGGAAACCATAACATTTAACAAGATGACCAAAATATAAGAAAACTCCATTGATGTCTAAAACTAACCAAGTTACAAGTGATTGTTTTTGGTGTGATTTCGAGAGTCGTATTATGGAACTTTCTATTTTATGTAAATAACAAAAAAATATTTTTTGGTAATTAAATGAAATATGTCAAAAATCCCATATTTAATAATGTAAGCCAAAAAGGCGAGAAGTTTCAAATAAAATAAATAAATATTTAACTTTTACGTATTTGCCAATAATAAAATCTAAGTGTGCCAATACTAAAATCTAAAACTTGTTTTAATCTCGAATACAATATTTGCAATCCAACAAACTAGATAATTCGTTGTCAAGAAACCTACGTTTGTATGAAGATTTTCTTGTTATTCACTTCATCTTGATGCTCGAGTTTTTTTTTTTCATTTGAAGGATTAATTTTATTATCAAACTAAACGAACCCATGAATACATATCAAAGCTGGCAAATGACTATGTCTTTCCGGAGCCAAAAGTCGTCGAGTCTAGTGTTAAAACCTCTGTAGCCAAACAACAAAGGTACTACATTGAGAAGATAATACAAAGGTCAATGAATCTGTTAAATGAACAACCAAGAACTATTAGAATAAAACAGAATTAAGAGATAAGCGGGTTCAATTGGAGAAGTAGTGGAGCTGAGTAAAACAAGCCAAAATTATTGGAGTAGGAAACTCAAACGGAAATCATTATATTGCTCTTCTACTGATAGAGCCACGAGGAACCGTCGATAACCACCTAAGCGGTGAAAGATAGCACTACTAATAGTACCAATTTAACCTAACATCGATCAACGACAAGAACTCTACACACAACCTTAGTGAGAAACTAGAGAAATCGAAGTTCCTATCTAGTAGGCCAAGCACACCTCTGGCACTACCGGCTTAACCCTTAACCAATTAGTGAACTATGACCATACTGAGATCACAACTTCACAAACAGAGAAAAGAAAGAGCATCACAACCAACCATAACTCTAACAATCTCAACATAATCTCCATTGAAGCCAAATCCCAAGGAAAAACTAAGGTTCTAAGTTTCTTCATCAACAAATTCATTAGAAAAGAGAAAACAAAGACACGATCAAAGAGGACCTGAATCAAGATGTAGGAAGATCCAAGCAAGTAGCTTTATGTTTGTTAAGAGACTACAAAGAAGATAGAAAGACATTGAAATGAAATTGCTCATAAGAGCTTTATTTATAAACAAGAAATGTAAAGAGAAGGGAAAGAACTTTAGATTGTATTGAAGAACAATATAGATTGATTCATAAAAGGGTGAAGAATGAGAATTGCTTGGAAAAAAATCCCAAATATGAACATTAACAATCTCATAACAATTCTATTTATACTAAGCTACTTGTTTTGAAAACCCTAAACATGTGGGCTTAACACTTTCTTTATGTTTCACTAAGCTTCTCTCTATTGGGCTTGTCTTGGATTGTGTCATATGGTCTAATACTCCCTCAGAAACTTTGTGTCGGGTGAAACTTAGATGCAAAGTTTAAATACATTGGAAGACCAACATCAAACCCTTCATCAATCAATAGACACGCCAGGACTGAAGCTAGCAAACAGACCTGAAAATAATTTTCAATTGAAGCCGTAAAGAGATGTAGATAGAACACCAACTTCATTGTGAAGACATTAGAATAAGATCATCATTTTGTTCTTCAAAGCCATATGAGGTTCATGTTTCTCTTGTTCTTTACTTACTTTCTCTGCACTTGTAGAGTCTTCATAACTCTCTCAGAGGTGCTTCTCCTAATCTTTTCATTATGCAATTATAGAATTATGGTAGTTCTCTCAGAGGTGTCTTTCACTTGTAGACCTATCATAATACTCTCAGAGGTGCTTCTTCTAACAATTTTCTTCAACAAACATACAATTTGGGTAGGTACTTGTAGAGTTTTCCAAACTCTATCAGAGGTCCTCCCTTGTTCAAGAAACATAATCACCAACTCTTCATGCATCCTCTATTACCAATAATGAAAAATTTTACCTTTGAATCAAAGATCATGTTCGTTCTCCTTTTCACCTGTCCTAATCTGCCATAACACTTTTCCAATTCTAGCTCCATGATTCCTTGTCTATAGATTTAAAAACCAGCCAACATGTTCCTTTCGATCTATCACACAACATTTTCTTATATTCTGTCTCAGAATAAAGAACAAAAAATACCATGGATAAAGTGAAGAGGAAACTTGCTTTTCTGACCATGATCTTCTATGTTGATGATTTCGTAGATGCATCTCCCTTTTCTTTGTCCTCTTCACTCCCAAATTCTTCTTTCTCCTCGCCAACCATCTTTTCACTCTTAGATTATTTCATTCTTAGACCTTTCAGTAGCTCACTTGACCAAGCCAAGTTCATATTCTTGATTAATCCCTATCTAGTTCAGTTTTACTCGAACAAAAACCGGTCCACAAAGAAGACATTGCTTCATTTCCACTCTTGGCTTTTGTCATACACACAACTGAATCTCTTCATCTCTTTGCGTCATCATCTCTATCACAACCCATAGCACCACCACCGTCGAGAGTCTCTAGGCCAAACCTATCGGAGATGAAAACTCCACGAAATACCAAATATGATGTTGTTGTGTCTCCATCTGATTTAAAAGTCTATCTCCTTATCTTTCAATCCAGCAAATAAATTATCAAGAGATACTACAACCGCAACATATCACAAAGCAATCATAAGACTTTAGACTCGGAGTCCTCGTCATTCTCTTTCTGAAATTATCATCTCTAGCAATTTCTTCAAAGCTCATTAAAATTTTCAGAGCATAATCGAAGTATAGAGGTGAATCTCATGAAATCAGTGTCCATCTCTGACCGAACACTTGTAAATTCGAAACGTTAAGAAGCCACATAAGTTGTGTTAGCGAACAAATGCTTCTAAATTTTCACTGTCTCATCGCCGGTGACTTTTCCAACTTCGGATCTGAGTTCACTTTAGCCGGCACGGAAATGACGATCTTTCGTTCTCAAACATTTTTAAACTTATAAATCTTTCATTTTTTTGTGATACTTGAATCTCTAAATCTGCTGATTTTACTAAAGACATCAACTTTGTATCTGGGCTCTTTGCCTTAAACATATAACAACTATCTTTTGAGTTGCATACTCCAACTATCCAAAACTAGGCTCCATTTAAAACACAACTCGAAATCAGAACCCACAAGCTTTAAAAATCTAGCTGCGATAACTCCTAAAAGCATCAAGCTTTTGGTAGTGACTGGAGAAAACTCTGACGAAGAAGAAATCGATGATCATGAAGAGGGGGAAAAGATGGCTTGGGCTTTGTTAAAAAAGACATCAACATATAAGCTATTATCAAGGCAATATAAACGTATCGGATTGATTCCAAACGCGACCACCAAGGGAAGATCTAAGCAGCGGAGAAACAAATAAATGATGATAGAAAGAAACTCATAGATAACTTAAGCTCTGATACCATGTAGGAAGATCCAAGTAAGTAGCTTTATGTTTGTTAAGAGACTACAAAGAAAATAGAAAGACATTGAAATAAAATAGCTCATAAGAGCTTTATTTATGAACAAGAAATGTAAAGAGAAGGGAAAAAACATTAGATTGTATTCAAGAACAATATAGATTTTGATTGATTCATAAAAGGATGAAGAATGAGAGTTACTTGGAAACAACTCCCAAAAATGAACATTAACAATCTTATAACATTTTTATTTATACTAACCTACTTATTTTGAAAACCCTGAACATGTGGGCTTAACACTTTCTTTATGTTTCACTAAGCTTCTCTCTATTGGGCTAGTCTTGGATCGTTTCATATGGTCTAATAAAAGAGACGCTGAGCACGTGACGAGATCTGAATCAAGAGGCGCTGAGCACGTGTCGAGACCGGACGAAACCTTGGGTGGAAAATCAAATTAGAGACCGCCGAAAACAAATACCACCGGACCGGAGCTTCCTCCTCGCCACGACTCCGGACCCGACTTAGAGAACACCGGGGCTCAATCCTCGATGAGATCCTTATGGATCGTGGCTGATCCAAGAGCCAAAACAGCTTCAAAATGAAGCTCTCCTACTATATACCAAGAAGACTAAGCTAAATACTATTCTCACGGTGTCGAGGAGACCGCCAGAGCAAAAAAACACTGAGAGATCACGAAAAGCTTACCAAGTCGCAAGAGTTTCACTGTACCAAAGGGGAAAGTTTTTTCTTGAAGCTCTATTGTGTATATATATATATATATATATATATATTCTCCTTTCTAGGAGTTGGAGCGTGGTAATCAAGAATGTCCAACTTGCTAATAAATAATCAAACTTTTTCTTCCTAATAGCTTTAGTAAAGATATCATCCATTCGATCTCGTGTTGTGTCCGAATGTGTGCAATGTGCAGTACCAGTCGTACCATTAATAATCTCATTTCGAATATAGTGACAATCATTCTGAATATGTTTACTCCTTACGTGAAAAGCCGAATACATACACTATATATATCGTAATAACCTTCATTATTTATTTGTTTAGGCGTGGGATGGGGTCAGGACCAACTTAGAGGCCATGACAAAAGGGCGTAGCAGCCGAAGTCCAAATTGTTTAAGTCTACTTTTCAATTAAGCATGGGCCTATTTTTCAGAAAAAAATTAAGTTAAAATTTTTTTTTGTCCGTATTAGTATAAAATAGTAAAAATAATCCAAAACATTTTACAAATATGAAAACTAACCTCTTAAATATCAACATTCTAAAATTTTCTTTTTTGGCTAGAAAAATTACTATGTAATCCTTCGGATATTTGCGATGAATATTAAGGAGTCTGAATATAACATATTTTATCATTAAAAATTAATTTTTTATTAACTATATAATTAATCTATAAAAACATTTATTATTCAAAATTCAGAATTTATTTAAATAAATACACAAGTTTTTTTCTAAACATTAAAAAAAATGTTATTAAAACTATTCTAAAAATTTAAACATATTATTATTTTTGTAAAACTTTAAAATAGTATTAAAATATTTAAAAAATATTTTAAATTAGTAACAACAAAAAATTAAAAAATCACTTAAATATATAAGAAAATATTAAAATTTATAAAATAAATCCAAACATAAAATAATATATTTATATAGTTATATACATCGACCTTTTTATATTTATTTTATTTAAGAACGCAAAACACCAAATGTTATTTTTTAAATTATTTTTTCATCTATTATTTTTTAAAAAAATATGTTTTAAAAATTTCATATTTGTAGATCTTTATATTAGTTTTTAATTTTATAATACACTTTGTTTTCATAACTTTTTACCATTTTAGATAATTTTTTATTTTTCTATTTTAAAAAATTTAATATTTTTGATATACAACCATTGTTGTTAACAAATTCAATTTATCTCATTTTGTGAAATACACAAAGCAGATTTTGAACATTTTTATGTCGTCTGTTTTGATACTAAAATAACAAAGCAAACCGCGTCGTCGTCTTGTGTGTTAAAGGAGACGACAATAACAAAGCAAACCGCGTCGTCTTGTTTTGTAATGTTATATTCTGAAGCATACTATATGGTTGTCTGCTATATCACCCAAAGCAGACGGTCCCGTAGTTTGCTTTGTGATTTCATTTTCTAAAGCAGATTGCAGCGCCGTCTGCTTCAAGTGCTAAAGCAGACAGCTCTACAGTATACTTCGTAATTTCGTTTTCTAAATCAGACTGCAGCGTCGTCTGCTTCAGGTGCTAACTGTCTGCTTCGTAATTTTATTTTTTAAAGCATATTGTAGTGTCGTCTACTTAAGGTGCCAAAGCATACGACTCTACAGTTTGCTTCGTAATTTTATTTTCTAAAGCATATTGCAGAGATGTTTGCTTTGTAATTTTGTCTTCTAAAGCAGAGTACAACGCCATCTGTTTCGAGTGTTAAAGCATACGGCAATGTGCTTTGTAAATTTATCTTCTAAAGCAAATTACAACGCCACAATTTTGAGTGCTAAAGCAGACGGTGTTGCAGTCTGCTTTAGAAGATGAAATTACAAAGCATATTGCAGAACAGTCTGATTTAGCACTCAAAGTTCCAGTGTTGCAATCTGCTTTGGAAGATAAATTTACAAAGCAGAGTGCAATGCCGTCAATTTTAACACTAAAGCAGACGACGTTGCATTGTGCTTTATAATTTTATCTTCAAAAGCAGATTGCTTAGCCATCACTCTACTACTCAAAGCAGACAATCATATAGTCTGCTTTGTAATTTCATTTTAAAAGCATACTGCAACACTTTCTTTTAGATGCTACAGCAGACGGTGGTGCAATCTGCTTTGTGTTTTATTTTGCTTTGTGCTTTATTTTTATAAATAGTTTAAAAATAGAAAGATAAAAAAGAATGAAAGAGCTATGTTTAAAATGTTGATATTCTATGGGTTATTTTTCACTCTGACCCATATTTGCTATTCCCCTTTAGAGCAAAATTCTTGGGGTCAGATCATTTCCTTAACGTTCTGTATCACATTTTCCACTAATAACTGAAAATGTTTCAATCTAGTAATTAAGTTGTTGAAAACCTGCTTGAGAGAGAATTGTGTGATTTGATCGAATGGACCACATTAAAGATCCTTCTAAGAAAGTTACACGGGGTTACGTGGAATACAATCAATATCAGTTAGGTTCCTTAGATCACGGAGCCAAAATGAGAATAATTAGACCAAAGATTATTACAAATAAGCAACTAACAGATAAAAACAGTTATTAAGACAGAGAGATAGAAGAGGCATGTTTGTCGGAAAGAAGACACAGCAAATCTGAATTCTCCTTTTTTCGCACCAAAAGACTCTCTCTCTTTCTTTCTCTCCCCTTAAATCTACTCGTCTTAAGGTACTAATAATCCCTTAACTAATTTTGTATTAATTCTCAAATTTAGCATTATCTAGTTGTTGTTACCCAACAGAACAGAACAAACATTTTGATTACAATCTGTCTCTATGTTTTGTTGTTGTTGTTGGTGTTAAGGGAGAGAAGACGTATAGTTTCGTTTTGTGTTAGCGGAAGCTTTTGAGGTTTCTTCCTCTTCTTCTTCTCATGGCTTCTTCCCCTGAATCTGCTCCTCCTCCGTCTGACTCAAGCTCCTCTCCATCTCCACCGTCTTCAACCAATTCAACCTCCTCATCTCCTCCATCTCCTTCTCCACCTTCTCCTCAAGGAGATACGTCGTCTCCACCTCCTGATTCCACCTCTCCACCAGCTCCACCAGCTCCACAAACTTCTTCTCCTCCCACTTCCGCCAATAATCCTCCTTCTCCACCATCACCAGGCGGCGGTGGAGAAAGAGGAAATGGTAACGGCAATAACTCTCCACCTTCACGCGGCTCTCCTCCATCTCCACTTTCACGCGGCTCTCCTCCGTCTCCTCCGTCTCCTCCATCAGGAAACAATGGCGGCTCTCGCTCAGATAATTCTCCTTCTAGTGGCACTCGCGGCGGCAGCAGTGGTGGAACCGGAGGTGGAAGTGGAGGAGGAGGAGGAGGAGGAGGAGGTGGNTACGAATACGGCAATCATCATCGGTGTATTAGTTGGAGCTGGACTACTAATGATCGTGCTTATTATTGTATGTCTAAGACGCAAGAAGAAGAGAAAAGATTCATTCTATGGTGAATCCATGAAAGGTATACACACAAATGTATGCTTATTTTCGTATTAAAACGTATCAACATTCGTCATATTGTCTCAGGAAATCAATATCAATACTATGGAAACAACAACAATAACAACAGCAATGCTTCACATAATTATCCAAATTGGCATTTAAATTCCCAAGGTCAAAACCCACAATCTTCTGGTGGTTGGGGAGGCGGTGGACCATCACCGCCTCCTCCTCCTCCCCCGCGGATGCCAACAAGTGGAGAAGATTCCGCTATGTACTCAGGCCCATCGCGTCCTGTTTTACCTCCTCCTTCCCCTGCCTTAGCTCTCGGATTTAACAAAAGCACTTTTACTTATCAAGAGCTTGCGGCTGCAACCGGAGGTTTTGCGGATTCTAACCTTTTGGGACAGGGAGGATTCGGGTATGTCCATAAAGGAGTTTTGTCTAACGGGAAAGAAGTTGCGGTTAAGAGTTTGAAATCGGGTAGCGGACAAGGAGAAAGAGAGTTTCAAGCTGAGGTTGATATCATTAGTCGTGTGCATCATCGATATCTTGTTTCTTTGGTTGGATATTGCATAGCTGATGGTCAGAGAATGTTGGTTTATGAATTTGTTCCTAACAATACTTTGGAATATCATCTTCATGGTTAGACACTTGAACTTAGCACACAATGTTTTCTCTAGTCTATAGATTCAAGATACGTTTTAACCTTTATTGTTGTTGCAGGGAAAGATCTTCCGATAATGGATTTCTCCACCAGAATGCGAATCGCCTTAGGTACCGCCAAAGGACTTGCTTACCTTCATGAAGACTGTAAGTTTCAACATTAACCAATCTCAATTTCTTAACCAATGTGGTATAAACAGAGAGGAAGCTTTGTCCCTGACTAGTTATTTTCTTTTTTTGGATGATAAAACGGCGCAGGCCATCCTCGGATTATTCATCGTGACATCAAGTCTGCAAACATCCTCTTGGACTTCAACTTTGATGCCATGGTTATATAAACTAGTAGCTGCATTCCGCTTTTCGGTTTTTATCTAAGACAACAATGCTAAAGCTGATGATCTTTTCAGGTGGCGGATTTCGGATTGGCTAAGTTAACTTCTGATAATTACACTCATGTATCTACTCGTGTAATGGGAACATTCGGGTATGCGTTTTTCACTCCAATATTTAAGAACGATCCTTTGTATCAATCAAGAAACATTAACAATTTTAGACTGCTCCAATTTTTTGCTTCTATGGACAAAACATGTGTAGATATCTAGCTCCAGAATATGCATCGAGCGGGAAATTAACAGATAAATCGGATGTTTTCTCTTACGGCGTCATGTTATTGGAACTGATCACTGGGAAACGACCGTTTGATACTAGCAGCACCATGGACGACACTTTAGTAGATTGGGTATGTATGATGCACATCTATAATTTTATTTTTCCGGTGATGATTGTATTTGATTATACAATACAGGCTAGGCCAATAATGGCTCGCGCAATAGAAGATGGAAATTTCAATGAACTCGCAGATCCAAGGCTTGAAGGTAACTACAACGCGCAAGAAATGGCTCGAATGGTGACTTGTGCCGCTGCTAGCATTCGCCATTCTGGACGAAAACGCCCAAAGATGAGCCAGGTGAAATCAAAATTGTTACACGAAATATCGATGTTTGTTTGTCAGGTAATAACATACAATGTTTTGTTTTGTTTTTACCTTTTCTAGATAGTAAGAGCATTAGAAGGAGAAGTGTCACTAGATGCATTAAACGAAGGAGTGAAGCCAGGACATAGTAGCGTTTACGGGTCATCGGTAACTAGCTCGGAGTACAGTCAGACATCGTACCATGCGGACATGAAAAAATTCAGACAGATAGCTTTGTCAAGCCAAGAGTTCCAAGGAAGTGATGACTATGAAGGATCATCTAGTAATGATTCCAAAGAGATTGGAACTAAAAGCACTACTCCTCCTTAGTGAGCCATTGCAAGCCAAAAAAGAAAGCAATGTCAGTGATTGATTGAGTTTTTTTTTTTACATTTTCGACTAAATTGTTATGTTTTAGATCATTCATTTCGTACGTGTATGATTTCTCTGAAACAGATTATTTATTTGTTTCATCTCTTAAGATTTGATCTCGATTCCCTAACATGAACCTACTCTTGAATCGATGTTTGCTTTGTGAAAAACTTAGATCAATGAAACAAAGAATAACTCTCTTTCTTTCTAATTCAAGATTTCACAAAACAATCTCAAATTCTCTCAAAACTCTCGAACATATCATAACTCGATATGATCATTACTTATAGCCAAACTCAAAACATATCCCAACAATAATAAAATTCTTAATGTTTTCTATTACTCCTAAACAAAAGCTTATTCGCTTTTAAACTAGGATTCTCGTTAGCTTGCACTCCAAGCTATCTCTCTTTGACTTGTACTTCAAGTTTACTCCAACATTCTCCCCTTTAACCTTGAAGTCGGTTTTGCCACGTCTTGAACTCCAACTAGATCTCTCATCTCTTTGAACTTAATCCTCCCGAGTGCCTTTGTCAGAATGTCAGCTCTTTGTTCATTCCCTGGAACATGTGCCACTTGATCTACTCGTCTCTACACACTCCCAAATGAAATGATACTATCTATGTATGTGTTTGGTTCGACCATGAAATAATGGATTCCAGGTGAGAGCTATGGCCTACTTATTGTCAATCTGTATCGTGACTCTTCCACTCGTTTTCCCATGATCTCCCCAAGAAGTTCTTGAAGCCATATCGCTTGCTTCGCTGCCTCAGTAGCTGCCATGAATTCAGCCTCACAAGAAGATAACGCAACAGTTTCTTAATTTTGTGAACACCAAGTGATCAGACTTTTGTTAATGTAAAAGATATGTTCAGTAGTACTTATTCCATCATTCACATCCATATTATGACTACTATATATCACTATATCCTACAAGCTCCATTTCATCCAACCGTCTAAACGTAAGACCACAAGAGAGAGTTCCTTGTAAGTACCTTAAAATTTGTTTCAAGGCTACTCCATGTGATGTCTTAGGTTCCTGCATATATCTGCTCTAGACTCCAACACAAAACGAGAGATCTGGCCGCGTATGAAGAAGGTATCTAAGGCAACCGATATTTCTTCTGTAGGCTTTCTCGTCAATGCTTTGTTCTTCTTGCGATTTGCTAAGCTTCAAGCATGGATCCATTGGAGTGTGAACCGCATTACAACCATCCATGCAAGCTTCTTTTAAGATTCTCATTACGTACCGTTCTTGTTTTAATGTGATTCCGCCTTCGTGTTGATCCACTTCGATACCAAGGTAAGAAGTTAGTTTGCTCGAATCACTCATCTCAAATTTTTCGGACATTCTTTTCTTGAATTCCAGTATTAGTTCGATGTTTGAACCTGTTACAAGGAGATCGTCGACGTACACTGCTACAAGGAGAAGATACTCCTTCTTTTGCTTCCGATATAATGCAGGTTCTTTCGAACATCTCGTAAAGCTCAACTCTCCTAGAACTTTATTTAACTTTTCATTCCAAGCTCTTGGAGCTTGTCTCAAACCATAAAGCGCCTTCTTTAACTTGTACACTTTCCTCTCCTTTCCTTTAATCTCAAATCCCTCTAGTTGAGAGACATACACAACTTCCTTTAAATCGCCATGTAAGAATGTTGTTTTCACATCCAAGTGATGCACTTCCCATCCTTTGGAAGCTGCCAAGGCAATTATAAGTCTCACTTTTTCAATGTGTGCCACAGGTGAAAAGACTTCCTCAATATCCACACCATGTCTCTGAGTATATTCTTTTGCTACAAATCTAGCTTTATGCTTGTTGATACTTCCGTCAGAATTGCGTTTAATCTTAAAAACCCAGTTCAATCCAACCGACTTTACTCCGTCCGGAAGATCTTCCAAGTCTCATGTCTTGTTTATAACTATAGAAGAGATTTCATCTTCACAAGCATCTCTCCATACTTTCTCCTCCTTCGCCTCATTATAATCCCACGGTTTATCATTCACATGCAACAAGAGCTTTTCTCCTTCAAGCTCGGCAAGCAAGATGTAATCTTCCAAATGTTTCGGTTTTCTAGTCTCTCTCATCTACCTTCTAAGAGAAAGATTAGCTTGATTGGGTTTAGTTACAAGTTTTTCTACGGGTTCTAGTGCACCTGAAGCTTCATCTTCTGAGTCGAACTCAATACCTCCTTCATCATTCGATATTACTCCCACTTCAGTGCCACCATTACCTGCACCTCCATTCGAACTCTCGGCATCATCATTATCCTCACGTATTCCATTGTTCCCGAATTCACCAAATGTGACTTTGAACCTTCCGGACTCAGCTTGGGTTTCGATAACATCTTTCTTCCAACTCCAGCCTTTGCTTTCGTCAAACACAGCATCACTATTCACCACAATCTTCTGGTTTGTAGGATCAAACAACCTGTAGGCCTTTAAACCCAGTTCAGTTCCCAAATGCACTAACAACCTCGATCTATCGTCCAACTTTTTAAGAGATGCATTCTCCACTTTAGCATAACAAATACAACCAAATACTCAGATATGCTCGACATTAGGTTTCCTTCCTTTGTAGACTTCATAAGGCGTTTGAATGTTAATAACCCTTGTTGCTACTATGTTTATAAGATACATAGCATGTCGCACAGTCTCACCTCAGAGGTAATTTGGGACATTCATATGTTTCAAGATGCTTATTGTCATTCCTAGTAATGTCTTGTTTCTTCTTTCAACTACGCCATTTTCTTGAGGAGAATACAAAGCAGTTAGATGTCTTTTATTCCAGAGAATTCACAGAAACTTTGAAACTCTGCCGATGTAAACTTGTCGCCCCTATCAGTTCTAAGTGTTTTAACAACTGCTCCAGTCTCTTGCTCCACCAACACTTTGAATTTCTTGAACATTTTGGAAGCTTCTCTTTTCTCTTTCAAAAGAATAGACCACATGTAATGTAAATGATTATCTATAAGAATAAATATGTACCTATTCTTAAGAGGTGTGGACGGAGTGATGAGTCTGCAGAGATCTCCGTGTATGAGCCCGAAAACTTGTGAAGCACGATATGCAGTTGATTGCGAGAACACATGCCTCGTTTGTTTTCCTAATAAACACGAAAACAAGTCTCTTTCTCAACTGTTAGCTTCGCAATCCAATGGCAAGCTCCTTCCTCACCATTTTCTTCAAAGAATCGACACTTATATGACCCAATCGTGCATGCCATTTTGCTGTATCACGGAGCGTTATGGTTTGTAAGCACTTAGTATTATCACCTTCCATACAAATTTTGTACAAACAATTCCTTGACATTTTTGCTTTTGCGATCAAGCGTCTGTCTTTATCTCTTAGGGTGAGGTAGTCTTCTCTCATTCTACCGTCACAGCTTGATTCCGTAGCTTGTCCTAAGCTGATGATGTTACTCTTTAGGTCTGGTATGAAATAGACATCAACAAGAAACTTCTTATCTCCATTCTTGCTTAAAAAAAGAACCAATCCTTTACCCTTTATGTCGATCCGAGAATCGTCTCCGAACCTTACCTTTCTCGTGATAGACATATAAATTGATACAAAGTATTTGTGATTCCTGGTCATATGATTACTCGCTCCATTGTCCAAATACCATATGTTGTCTTCATCAGAGCTTACTTCAAAGTCTCGCGGGTTCATATTCTTTTTATTAAGGTAAACTACCTCATGTATTATCAACTCTTCTGCTTCTTGTGTATCATCGTCCTTAGATTTGCAGGCTTCTTGTAGTTTATGCAATATATCGGGGCAATTGGACGCATAAAGACCATACTTATCGCATCTATAGCAAGTTATTTTAAAAAAAATATCTCTCACTGTTGAATCGACCTCGACCCCTTCCACGATTAAAGTAGCGTGCTCCTCGTCCCCTTCCTCTGTAATTCGCATTATACTCACAATTTGGCAAGGTAAATTGTTTCTCTGAGCTCGCGTACATCAACTTATTTTGGTTCTCGTGGGCTTCTTCTTCTTCCTCTACAACTCGTTCTTTGTATGTTTTTAAACGACCACTGATGTCTTGGAAGGTAGTGGTTTTGAGATCCAAGACTTGTTCTAAGGATCCGACTATGTGAATATACTTTTTCCGAGGAAAACTTTTGTGAAACTTCTTAACCAGCTTGGATTGTTCGATATTTTCTCCTAACGAGGCTGAATTAGACGAGATTTCAGAAAGTTTCCCGACAAAATCGTCGATTGTATATGTGTCCTTCATCGTAAATTTATCAAACTCCGACATTAAGGTTTGTAATCGAGCTTCGCCCACCCTATCTTCTCCCATGTGACGAGCCTTAATTGCTTCCTAAACCTTTTTAGCCATATCTAGCTCACACAGCCTGCAATATGAGCACTTACGGGATCGACTGGAAAAGCAGAGTCGTAGCCATATCTTTTTTTCGCTATCATCAGACTCTGTTTTGAGAACTTTCCATACCTTCTGCACTTTTAGCAAAACCTTCATCCTAATGGCCCAGGCTGTGTAATTAGTCGAGTTTAGCATAGGAAAAGTAATGGAAGAGGAGCCTCCTTCCTTCGGCTTCACTGTTGATGTTGTCGTCGTTGAAGACGGCATTGAAGTCGGCGTAGTATCACCCATGACTCACGTCGTCTCTTCTATTCAGCTCTGATACCAAATCTTGAATCAATGTTTACTTTGTGAAGAACTTAGATCAATGAAACAAAGAATAAATCTCTTTCTTTGTAACTCAAGGTTTCACAAAACAATCTCAAATTCTCTCAAAACTCTCGAATATATCATAACTCGGTATGATCATTATTTGTAGCCAAACTCAAAACATATCCCAACAATAATAAAACTCTTAATGTTTTCTATGAATCCTAAAACAAAAGCATGTTCCCTTTTAAACTAGGATTCTCGTTAGCTTACACTCCAAGCTATCTCTCTTTGGCTTGTACTTCAAGCTTACTCCAACAAGCTTGCACTCCAAGCTATCTCTCTTTGAATTGTACTTCAAGGTTACTCCAACACAACTATTGTTTTTTTTCATTATAGCTAAGAAATTCATAGTATATTCAAAGAGACAAACATTTTTAACTTTAGATAAATTCTTTCATAGGGAAACTCTTCATCGTAAGATTCATGAAATCATATAGTTTATATTTGAGTACTAATTAATCTATACATATATTTCCTTTTTTTATCTTTTATAACTTAATTATATTTTCCATAATTTTGAGATTTTAAGATCAAATATGACAACGATCTTTATCATATGTCACCAACAATCTACCATATGAACATAATCAAAAAAATTTTGTTTGTCATCCGATTGTTCCCAAAATCTTTTAAACGTATTAAAGGAAAAATAAAATTGAAAAAAGTATAATTGATTTAATTTTTTATTGATTCTCAGTCAATATTCAAAAAAGCGCTATGTCAAGGATAGAATTGATTTATCGGGAATAGGTTGTTGCGGTCTTGGCATATTTTCGTCTCGTACGGATGATGAATCAGCCTAACTTTAAATGAACTTAGAGAGGAAAAGATTTTGAAATACTGTTCTTAAAGTATGAATGATTAAAAATGAGGGATTTCGCCCCCTATTATACAAAAAGACCTCTTCAATGAATGGTGAGGATTGAATCGATATAACGGTGGAAATTGATTCCACTTCTACAAGTCTCCTTTTATATAACTATTTTTGTATCTTCTCCAAGTATTACTATATCTAGCTATTTCCATATTTCCTCCCAAGCATCACCAAAAGTTTCTAGAACATTCTAAAAAATATTAAAGAGTGGGAAGTAGGAAAATCGCCTAAATGTTGGCGGAGGGACCTTGTATCTTCCGTGTGAACTTCTTGGTGTTACGACTAAAATGGGCTTTGACATCCTCCTCCACCAAATTAGGTGACATCCTCGTTTCTGTGTACGTCTTGAACTCTTTCTTGAATTGCCACTAGTCGTCTTCAGGTTCCCAAGTTGCCTTTGATTCTTATAGTCCGTTCCACTTGATGAGAAAGTGAAGTTGATGTGGAACTCCCCTTTTCCTAACTTCCTTGGACATGAGAATCTCTTCGATTTACTTATCATAAGACTTAGTAACAAGAGGTGGTGCTCAAGTAGAAATCCCTCGATCATGGTCTTCATCATCCCCCTGATACGGCTTGAGCATCCTCACATAGAAAAACGGATGAATCTTCAATGTATCCGACAAATCTAGTCGACATGATACCTTTCCAACCTTGGCCATCACTTCAAGTGGCCCCTCGTACCTTTGGATCATACCCTTCTGTAAACTCCGGAAGGCTTTGAATTGTTGCGGTAAGAGCTTCATAGGGACTCGATCCCCCACATAATATTCAAATGCTCATCTCTTCTCATCCGCCAATTTCTTCATCCTTTTTCGAGACAAGTCCGAACGAGATCTACACGTTCCTCCCATTCCTTAACCATCTTGGATGCCCTCGGACTCCGTTCCTCAGATATTGGCATTGCTAAGGTGTAAGGAGTCAAGGGTTGTTGACCTGTGGCTAATTCGAACGGACTCCACCCGGTCGCCTCATTTCGTTTCAAGTTGTAGGAGAACTAGGCAACATCCAACAACTTTGTCCAATCCTACTGGTTAGCACTCACGAAGTATCGAAAGTCACACTCCAATAGGATGTTCACCCTCTCCGTCTATCCATCGGTCTATGGGTGAAAACTTGTAGAGAAGTTGAGTTCCGTATCTAAAATCTTGAATAACTTGGTCCACAACTTCCAAAAAAAGCTAGGGCCTCGGTCACTCAAAATATTTCGCGGTAGCCCCAAATGTTTTCACCACATTCTTGATGAACGCCCTAGTAGCCTCCTGCGCGGTACAATCCCGAGGACAAGCTACAAACGTCCCGTACTTGGAAAATTGATCCACAATCACCAGCAGTAAGTTGAACCCATAATATTTGGGTAAAGCACTTATGAAGTCTAGTGATATTGATTCCCATGGTTGCATGGGAATCAGTAGTGGCTCCAAAAACCCTTTGGATGACTTGTTCTTCGTCTTGTCTTGTTGGCAAACTAGAAAAGTCTTCACAAATAGCTTCACAGTATCCCTCATTCGTGGCCAATAGTATGCTCTTCGACCAACACCAATGTCCTCTTCTGACTTGGATGTCCCGCCTATCGGATGTCATGGCGTTCATGGATAATATCTAGTTGGAGTCTCTTCCATTTCAGTACATATATCTTTTGGCCTTCGGTGTAAAGTAGCCCGTCCTCTATCGAAAATTGATGTGTCTTCCCTCCTCGACTAGTCTCATCAACTCCTTGGAAACTACGTTACGAACAAGAACTTCTAAAATTTGTGCCATAATCCTCCCCTCAACATGATTTATGGTTGCCAACTCCTCCTTCTTATTTAATGCGTCAGCTACAACATTCGCCTTCCCTGGCTTATACTCTAACATGTAGTCGAACTCAACTACGAAGTCTTGCCACCGAGCTTGCTTTGAGGACAACTTCTATTTTTGTTTGGAAGTAAATCGTAGCCACATTGTCCATCTTGATCGTGAAATGTGACCTAAGAGATAATGTCTCCACACCCGCAAGCAATGAACCACCGCCATCATCTCCTATTCCCACACCGTGTATCTTCTCTCTGTCTCGTTAAGCTTGCGACTTTCAAATGCAATTGGTTTTCCCTCAAGCATGAGTACTCCTCTAATCACAAAATCTGATGCATATGTATGTATCTTGAACGGTAAGCTAAATTTGGGTAAGGAAAGGATCAGTTCTCATTTTTCCGCTCTCTTATTCTCCGTAAACGCTTATTGGCACTGCTCTGATGAGACTCACGACTTTCCCTTCTATAGAAGGTCTATCAACAGTGTCGCCCTCTTCGAGTATCCCTAATGAACTAAGGATAATAGTTCACGAGGCCAATGAAGGACCACAAAATCCATTACCTTGATTGCTGCTTCCCACTGCGTGATAGCTAATACCTCTGTATCATCCATCTTGAGTTTCCCATGGCTAATAACATGGCCAAGAAACTAAACTTCTTTTGTGGCAAAGGTGAACTTCTCTTTCTTCACGAAAAGCTCATTCTCGTGAAGAACTCGAAAAATCGTCTTCAAGTGCTTCACATGTTCCTCCATCGCGTTACTATAGATGACTATGTTATCCAAGTAAGCTAACACAAAATGATCAAGATTCGGTTGTAAATTCTGGTTCATCAAGGTGCAAAACGTGGCAGGAGCGTTTATGAGGGCAAAGGGCGATGACAAGCCACTCAAACGATTTATACCGCGTGATACATGCTATTTTGGATCATTCCATTCTGCAATCCAGATTTGATAATACACCTTCTGCAAGTTCATCTTCGTGTAGACCTTGGTTCCCCCAAGCCTATCAAAGAGATCAGCGGTCAAAGAAATAGGATATCATTTTTTGATCATCACCTTGTTAAGAGTCTGATAATTCACACACATCCGCAACGAACCATCTGTTTCTTCTGGAAAAGTGTCGGTGGCCCATAAGGTTCCTTTTATGGTCTTAGCTTCCTTGTCCGAAAGAGCTCATCAAACTGCCTTCTTAGCTCCTCTAACTCGGATGGAACCATCTGATAAGGCGCCATTGTTGGCGGTCTCGCTCCCGACTCCAACTCAATTTGGTGATACACCTTTGTCCTATGTGGTAATTTATCGGGCAATTGGGTCGGCATAATGTCTCTATTCTCCTCAAGGACCGCTTCGATGGCCAGAGGGATGACTCTGACAACCTTCATTTTTTCTTCCATCTTCATCACCACCAAATATGTCGGCTCACCCTTCTTCACTCCCTTAAAAAGTTGCATAGCTGACAAGTGTTGAGTCTCGTTGGCCTTCCCTTCAGATGTTGGAATCATGCATGGGAAACCCTTCTCCGTAATGCACACCGAGCTAAGTGCAGGAATAGGTATTGCCATCACTTGCCTCATAAAATCCATCCTATAACCACCTGAAAGTCATCCATAGGTATGATCGAGAAGTTCACCGACCGCTTCTATGTACCTAATTGCATCTCCACTTATTAGGATACTCCTTGGACCGGTTGTCCCTTCATATTTGATCGAGGTCGTTTTTGCAACAAACCAAGTCGAGCTTAAATTAATAAATCTAAGCCAAACTTCCTTAACTGCAAGTGAACGATGGTTTGGTTGTAGTATATTAAGTTATTGTCCAAAGATTGAATGACTTTTAAAACTAGATATAAGCAAAGAGAATACACCAGGATATTAAGTATAGAAAATTCAATTAAGGTTAGGGTATCACAATTATCAATCTTAATCTAAACATATCCATAAGAAAACATAAGTAAAATGCATAAAGGAAGAATTAATCATAAATAGCAATAAGAAAAAGCAATAAAGGAACAAACAGTAAAATCTAGCAATAATAAAGATCAAATCTTGAGACATAGCAATTAGTTTGGGATTAATCTAAAACTATAGTGGATATAATCTACGCTTTACTAAATGATTAAAGTTATTCCTAGGCCAATGATCCCTTCATAATCAATCTACCCACTCTTATGGCATACTACAAGACTCAACTCTCGCATTTAGTCTATCTAAGCACGCAAGTGGAAGTGATCCTCAAGACCTTCTAGCCATTTAACACCATTTAATCTTGCCAGCCAAGATGAAAAACATATTCTCTCTCGATCATTTCCTCGAACAGTTGCTAGACGCTTTGATGCAAGCATAAATCTTTACAATGTTCTTAGAAAAAATCTAATAGGAATCTATGCCAAAATCTAGCGTAATATCCATTACAAACCTAGATCTAACCCTAGCCTACTACATCTCAAGATCCTAAAAAGATCTATTCACTAAGATCCATGAAAATCCAAAGACAAAGGTTGGGTTTTTGAGATCCCATAATCTTAGTAAGAAAAAAAAAGAGATTTAAGAAATGAAAGACACAAACTGAAATAGAAATGATCAAAAGTATTACAAAGTTTTGATCTTGATTAAAGATCTAAAAAGAGACTAAGCAAAAAAAAAAATTAAGGGTTTAAAAGTTTCAAAGTTATGTTCTTGATTGGTTTTGGAGGCTATTTATACAAGTAGGAAGGTGGAGATGTTGCCCTAAAGGCAAATTGGCTTGGATGCAGAGAACTATTGGCCCCATGTTTCTCACCATCGAATCTTAAGGTCGATGACAGATTGCATGGAAAGATTCTCTGGCCATGTTGCCCACCATTGACCCAATATTGCAAATTATTGGTCTTGCAGGTCGATGGTGGGCTGCATTGCAGCTTCCTTGCTTATGCTGCTCCTTTCTTTGATCCTTTGCTTCCATCTTCTCCAACTGCTTCTAGCCTTTCCTCTTCTTGAGTCTTGTTCATAAATCCATCTAGAACTCATCGTCAAAGTCTTCCATTTAGCATCTCCAAAGGTAGCACTTACATATGCAAAGAAAAGTATGCAAATGCAACAAGTGTCTTTTGGTTCTACTTTTGCTGTGTATCTTTGTTTTACATTTGTTATGCTTAAAGTTTCATGTCTTATTTTCCAATTCGAACGACTTCCATTTCCTATTCCAAGTGTTGGCTTCTGATTAAATAACTTCTCTGATCATCTTTTGATCGGTTGGTTTTCTTACTCATCCTTCATATTGAAAGTGTTCATTGTTTCGTCAAAAGAAGGAAGCGTACATATTTGATTTATTTGGACTAAGCCGAGATTGGATTGAACATGGACTAGAGTTTGTTATTTCACAAAGATCGGTTCAATTTATGGACGATATGATAACATTATATGACTGATTTTATCTTCTTCTCCATTGAGTTATATTTAGTGATTTCCACATGCTTGTTAAAGAGGAGGTGTGAGAGAGTCTTCTACAAGATCTTTCAATGGAGTCTCTTTGAAAGAGAGAGAGAATCTTGGTGAAAGAGTATAGAGATGCAATTTTATATTCTCGGGTTTGGAATTCTCTGTTTTCTTCTCTTTATCTTTTTCTTCTTCTTGTAAGCGAACCGAGTGTGGTTTGCGGGTGAGAGCAATGGCTTGTACATACCACCGATGGTGGTGTTTTCCAATGTGATAGTGAATGTTGTTAGGGAGCAAGAGTCCTCCCTCCAGATGTAGCGGTGAACCATGAATCGGGTAAACATATCTTGTGTTATTAGATTTGATGTTAAGTTATGATTTCAATTCGCTTCGTGAAGACAAGAGCAATGGAATCAGGATTTGATTCCTCAACACTTCATCTCGTTTATATAGGATTTGATGCATCAGCTACACACGAATATGCTTTATATAGTTTTTAACAAATACTTTATTACATTGATAATATCTATTAAAAATATCAAATTAACTGTTTATTATAAAATGTACATATTATATATGATATAAAGTACATAATTTGAGAAACTATAACATAATTCTCCTAAAAATTTTTCAAAATACAACATTATCATTCGAGTATCTTTTGTTAAAATTCTCCTCTTTTTCTTATCTTTTATTGATGATTGGGTTTTGTATGTTATTTTCATAGAGTCTTATAATATAAGTTGTACGGTATCATTTGTTAAAAGATCCATTTTATGATTTTTTCAGTATGCGCAAGTTCATCATTGTTCTTCTTTTCTCCTAGCCTCTTTTTAATAATGTACCCTTTAGAGATCACATGTTACTGAAAAAAAACTTTTGACAATCTAAATTCATGAATTATACATAAATCTATACATAATTTTCATTTTTATTTTTAAGCTATATTTGCAATCTTATATCACTTACTAACTTAGCACTAAAAATCTTTCCGAATATAGTATTGTTAAGTTTGTTTTCTTATTAATATAAGAATAAGACATAATTTACTTATTTCACAAACTATTAATTTTAGTTGCTTTTCTTTTTCTCTCATGTGTTTTTTATTGCTTTCAATCTTGTACGAATATTTTTCCTTACGTATTTTGCCCTAAACACAAATATGTATTTTCATTCAAATACATTTTTTTATTACGTTATTATTTGTTAAATTGATGGTAGTGTTTATCTAAGTCATTTTTTCCTTTAATATTATATCCAATTTTGTTTTGAAATATAAAATTTTTTAGTACTTACAATATTTTAATTTTCTAATTTTTTATGCTAACATGGATAAGTATTACCCTATTTTAAAACACAATATTAGAGTAATTTTTTTGTTTTGTCATTCTCTTTAACAACAAATCTGAAGTTCGTGATTAAAATTCTATGTGGATGGTTAAACCATAAAAATCAATTAGTTTTTTATCTCTGAATTATTACTATTGCTATTACAAATTTTGAGAAACAACTACAAAGACAATACTTCATCAGGAAAATCTTTCTGTTCCATCTGCTGGCATGACGAATGGTCATCGCTTGTACCACGCTGAAGACTTCTTATAAGCATATCTCCATTAATCTGCAATGAATTGCGCATCTTTGAGAAATCGATCCCCTGACCTCTTGGTGTAGAAGCATTAATTAACTTTTGGTCAACCACTGGGCCAAGGGGGCTTCCACAAAAAATCAATTAGTTTTGTAATACATTTTTATTTATATTTTGCAAATATAAACTTTTATTTATTTGTAGCATCAATTTGTATATAAACTTTTTCTTTTTTATAATAAAGTAGTCTTCAAAATTCAAAACCGAAACATTTACATATAGTAAAATTTTACATTTAGACTTCAAGACTGACTTTTGTTTTTACTACAACATTTAGTAATTACTAGATAAATTCCCGTGCGATACATGGAAAATTAAATATAAAAAATATCATTAAAATATAGGTTTTAAAGTTGAAATTCATATAACTATAACCCGTACATATAAAATATAGATTAAAACTATTATTAGTTATTGAAAATTATGAATTACAACCAATATTAGTTATTGAAGATTTTTAATAACACATGAAACAACGTTCTTAATTAGATATTTTAGTTTTATCATGTTTGCGTATATAATAATTAATATTGAATGTTTTAATAGAAAGAAAAGATTTAATATTCAATTTTAAATGGAAAAATAAAATTTACTTATCAATGTTAAATAGAAAACTTTCTTACACAAAAATGAAAAATTTAAATATTTAACACATGTCAATAATCCGATCGATTAGTGACATGTGTCGAAATCTCGTGAGTTATAATTTGACCACATGTCAAGTCCACGTCGAACGCATTCCGCTTTATATAATAAGATTTCTATTCACTAAAGATTTTAAGTGAAATATGAACACTTTTCATTTTTCTATAATGATGTATACTTCAAGTAAATTTCCATTTTGAAATAATGATATGGACCAATTAAATTTGGTTTTTAAAATCTCATGTGGAGACATTTAGCATTGAGTAGCATCAACTTTTATATATTATAACTAGATGTTGACCCGTGCCATGCACGGGCATAGTTAGATTTCGTTAAATATAATAATTGAGGATGTGCCGAGTAAGACAATTATAGGTTCATAATTAGAGTTTAAGGTATTTTTTTCATGTGATTCGTCCTTAAACGTATACTTTCATCTTCGAAAGAGAAGTTTGAGTTTGATCTTCCTATAAAACAAAACATGGCAATAGCTAAATTTTTTAAAAAAAATACATAGAAGTTGATTATTAACTTTGTGACTAAGGGAGTAGCCGATTACAATACACAAAACATAAAATCAAAACGTTCATATTAAAAAATTACCGTCCCCTCTCTAAATCGTATATTATTGAAGAGAGTAGAAAAAGTGATGATGGAAACGTGAATCCTTGTGGCAAAGGAAGCAGGCTATTTATACAAATATACAAATAGATATTCTAGGGTTTAAAGATCAAATAATTATTTTAAAAATAAAGAGATAAATACTAAATAAAGGATAAACACCGCTAAGATTGCAAACTAAGATATCTGGGGGCGTAGTCAAGTTTTGATTGGCCGAAAAATTAAACATTTTTCTTAGAGATAATTACATAATTTCGCGCAGGAGTAAAACGGTCCTAATTCAGTTGGTGGAGAAAAATGGACGGATACGATGACGCCACGTAAAAAAATAAGAAAACATACGCACCAGATCGCTCTACGTCAACTGGACCGATTTTAACATCTATTTTTTAATATTATCCAACGAATTTTTTCGCAATACCACGTTAAATTCGACTTCTGTATGAGCGATACATCAACTTTTGACTTTTTATTTAATAATAGTATATATTTGTCCGAAAAAAAAAGAAAATGATCGAGTTAACTATTTAGAAAACCAATTGGCTTGGAGGTAGAAAATAGTTCATGATTCTTTCCAAGTTTATCTTAAAACCTTGACCCAACAGGGTACATACAATTTCAAAATAGGTTTATAACTTGAAAAAACAAGTTGGAAAAGAATTTTAAACCAAGCCAATTGGTTTTTTCCCCTTTAATTTTGAGAAGCTCCTTTAACTCTAGTGGCAAGGAGGCATCTCATCTAAGTCCGAGGTCAGTGGTTCAAACCTCGGCGCTCGCGTTTGTGCGAGTTTAATCTCTTGTAGGGTTTAAAGGCTACCCGATCAGCCCGTTGTGATCTGGATTCTCCAGTATGGGGTTAGGGGCTACCGGGTGGGCCGTTGTGACCCGGATTGCCGACAAAAAAAAAAAAAAAAACCAAACAGAACCGAAATTACTTTTGAATCAGAAACCGAAGCAAACTAAACCGGGCCGGTTCAGAAAAACCCTCACGCGTCGTCAGGCGATCTCGCTCCTCTCTCCACGCTCTGTCGTCGTCTCTCCCATTCATTCTTCTTCCACAGATCCTGCCAAAGAGTCATCGGAAGAAAGTTTTGAATTTTCCTAATCTGACTATGCTAAATCTGAGAAGAAGCCTCTTCTCGCTCAAAAGCTCTTTGATTTCAGAATTTTCATCAACAACCCGTTTCGCTCCATTTCATTCGACGAGTGTCTTGTCTGAGAAATCAAGGATACACTTTGGTTCCGTAAGATTACCTTCTCTGCATCATTGACTCTGTTTACACTGAAAATTGATGCTCTTGGATCATCTCTTTTTGTCTGTCACAGGAAAGAGCTTCAAAGAATCAAGCCCAAGGATCTTCAAAGGTAAATTTTTATTAAAAAAAGTGAAATCTTTTGACTTTATGATCCTATGGTTGATGCAATGATAGGATTGGACTCAAGTGTATATGTGATTATCATCTTGATGTGTATTGAAAGTGTTGCAAATTGGTTTGCCTTATAGTAAAAACCCTCAACTTTAGGATCACATGATTTGTTCATGTAGCTGACATTACAACCGAATTGGTTTTGCGATTTCGTATGATGAAAACGACTGTTTCTAGATGAATTTTGGAAGAGGATTTGATCAAGAATTTGGGTTTGGTGTGTGTGGGTCATTTGTTTGTGGTATGTATTCAAACTCATAAGAGAGTAAGTCCTTCTTCTGAAGCTGCAAAATGTTGATCCCAGAACTCCTCCGTGAGATTCACATGTACCATAAAGGAGAAGGGTCGCACTAGTGCTAAAAAGGCTTTAAACAATCTCCTCTTTCACAGGGGAATTAATGATACTCTTCAGGTGAACTCTATGGATTGCTTCAATTGCTTATCTTACGATTTTGTACATTAGTTATTTAGTGTGTTTACTCAAGTGTTTCTTGTACGTGTATATAGAACGAGTGGAATTTTGGGCCGAATCCGCTTATCCGGGATAGACACTTGAAGAAAAAGCCTCCACCTGGTCGGGGGAAGAAGCCTCGGGATAAGAAAACAAAACGTTTGTTTCCTTTTCTTCTTAGTAACACACAACTATTGCTTTTTCCTACGCTGTATCGCTTATACCGGTTTCAGCTAGTTGAGTGCTTTTCTCTTTTATTCATTGGTAAATTAGGATGGCACAGAGAAGGAAACCCCGACGATGACTTTGACGCTGATGCTAAAAACACATTTGAAAACAAATGGAGAGACAGATGTAGAAACCACCAATCTCAGAAGGCCTCATATTCGAGAGACTCAACTTCAGGATTCAAATGGACAGAAGGCTGGTGCTGGACAACTCAATCTCAAAGGAGCAAAAGTTGGAACGATGAGTCTTTTGATGAGCCTTTTATAGTTGGGTCTCGGTCTGAGAGGACTGTTCTTGGTCTGCCTTTAGTTGGTCCCCTCAAAATTGACGATGTTAAGAACGCGTAAGTCTTTCAATTATTCCAATTGTTGCCAAAATCTCATTAGAGTATTTACTAAAGTTTTCATGTTCTGTAGTTTCCGTTCTGCGGCTTTGAAGTGGCATCCCGATAAGCACCAAGGGCCTTCTCAGGTATGATTCCAAAAAATATTGGATTGTTTCAGAGGTTTCTCTAGTTTAACTTGTTGATAAATTGTTTTTTCGGTTATGTGGCGAAAATCGCAGGCAGTAGCTCAAGAGAAGTTTAAACTCTGTGTTGATGCATACAAGTCTCTTTGTTCTGCACTCAATTGACATTAGACAGAAGCAATGACCATTTCCCTAGCAAAAAAGAAAGATGAAAACTATTTATTGTGGTTAATGAAATAAAATTTTCAGGAAGCTTTAGTCGTTGGTAAATCAGGTTACAAGTAGAATGTCTTATGATCTCTTTGAGCTAATGAGGAAAATGTAGTAGTAGCTAAAAAATTAGAAACTAAATTCAAATTACAAGTATGAAATTTTAACAAAAAAATTTCAAATCATCAATCTAATAAAACAAAATAGTAAGAAAATTCAATTCAAATAAACTTAGGAAATTTAAATGAATATCTATACATCCACCATTAATTAAAGGGAAATTGGATTATACAACAAAAAAAACCTTTGTTTAGAAAAGAAAAATTGCATGTGGTTACTACAAAAAAAACAATTATGTGCATATCAGTCCACTCCAAACAAAAACTTTTATATACAATAAAACCTCTATAAATTAATTATATTGGAACTTAGAAAAATTATTAATTTATAAAGATATTAATTAATCAATAAATTAATAAAATATTAATTTATAGAGAGTATTTTAAATTACATTTTTAAAAAATAAAAATGTTAAAGGTGATTTACTAAAGGGAACTAAATAAATATATCTATGAAAATAATATTTGCGGGTGTGAAAATATGATTAGTAATCTCAATTATCGCAACAGAATTGATGTTAATAGCATGCTATACTATATGTGTGAGATAATACATGTTCATAAATTTAAAATTTAAACAAAACTATAACTACAAAATTAAAAATAATATCATGGTTTATTCGTAAATGGTTATACGTAAACTGTTATCTATCACATCTACAACTTTTCATAAACGATAAATATCGAAAAAATAATTCTAGGTAAAACTGGAGATTAGCTTTAATGATTCAACCGTAAGTAAAAAACATAACATTGAAATCATATTTTTGTACATTATCTTAGTTATACATGAACATTTTATATAATTATTAATTTATGATAATATTGGGACTATTCTATAATTTTATTATCTTATCATCTTATCAAATTTGTTAATTTTTCACTGGCCTAACTCGGGACCGATAAAATTTATTAATTTATAATGTTTATTAATTTATCGAATATTAATTTATAGAAGTTCTACTGTAATATGTATTTAAGACACTTTTACCTCTTCTAACAAAACTAGCATATTTATTTTTTATATTGTTTTCTAAGGAACTAACATTTGCCGGCTTATTCAAGATTCATTCGATTGTCTTATTATATGTGATTTATCATAGTTCTGTTTTATTTCAATTTCTATCTTTTTTCTTATTAAATACCACTCCTCAAAACCTTTTATGATATCTTGTATAATGTAGAATTATGTCATACATCCTAATTACTTATTAAATACAATTCTTCATCATTTTTTCAATTTCTTTTTAAAAAAGTTAAAATTTCTTATTAATTATCCTCCCAAAAAATATCACCATTTAAATATTTATTTCAATATCTTTTGAAATATTTCTAACTTTTACTTTTAACAAAAAAAAGTTCTTAGTAACCATATAATTTTTTTGGTTTGTCAACATGAATAATAGTTAATTATTTAATGCAATCTCACTTAATTAAGTATCCCCATTATATTAATTGAATCAACTATAATTTCACTTTTTACATCTAACCTTATATTATTATTATTTTACAACTAGGTAGATACCCACGCTACGCCGCAGTACTTTTTTATATATGTTTTCTATTGCTTAAATTTGTTTTTAATTATCATCTGATAATCATAATTTTAATAAAAGCATGTTAATTAGTTAAATATATAGTAATTGTTAACAATAGAACTACATATGAATAAGATTTTCTATATATGAGTATGTTCTGCTATATTTTTATATTATATTTGTACAAAAAATTTAACTTTAATATTTGAAAAAATATTAGATATAAACTTTATGAACTATTGCGGAACTAAACTTATTACTATTTCCTAATTCGTTGTAAAAGCAGCAAAGAAATTTGAAATTGTTTCTTCTCCAAACTATTTCTAAAGCAAAAGAAAGCATGAATTTAAATATTCATTTTGATACTTTTTATAATTCAGCCGTAAACACATTAACATTGGATAATAATAAAAAAATTTCAAAGATATTCGTACACTATCAACAAATTTATCAAGAACAAACCAGCATAAATTACTAATCATAAATTTAAAGGTTACTTAGTTTGTTAGTTTTGTATTTGATGATAATACCTTTTGAATTACACTATATATTTGAACTTATTGACCACTAACAAAGAAAATAATTGTCTCAAAAGTTCAATATTTATATTTTCATCATATTTTGAAAATGAATAATTTTCTTTGATATATAGATAACTATTATTGTACATTATTTAAATATTTAAAAATAATTAATTATTCCTATGACATATCAAAAAAGTTAGAAAACTTAAAACTTAAAAGATTATGGTATATATTATATTCAAAAGAACTATGAAAGGACACAAGAGAGGATCATGCACTTTCATTTTAAATTCTTATTATTATCGTAGATACCTTTCAAATTTTTTCTTGTTTTCTTGTAATCATCCTAATGACTTCGAACATATTTATGCACATTATTCTAGATGTAGCTTTATTATCAATGTTAATCTATATAAATATATGAATAACATACACAAATATTACTTTATACAAAAAACTATATAATATTACTATAAGCATTATAGAAATATATGTGACAATCATTACTTTGTTTTTGACTAATATTATTTGTATAGACCAACATGATTAAGAAAATCATTACTATTTTTTAGTTTATATTATTTATTGTGCATGCCGACAATATACTAAAATATTAATGTAGGTGAAGAAAAACATGAAATTAAATTAAATTTGATGTGTAATACTAAAACACTTATGTGTAAAAATAAAATGTTTTGATTGGGTTTTTCAAATTAAAATTTTTAATGATGTGTCAACTTCTCATGACACAAAATGATGATGTGTCAACATTTGGAGAGTCTCAAGAACTTTTATAGTATTGATTAAAACATGGACCAATAAAAACCTTCAAAATACTATACTTAATGTGACTCTTATGTTATCTTTTTGATAATCATCCAATGTTTTGACAATGCACAAATTTTGATCTCGATAATTGATTATTTACAAGTATATGTTTATGGACGTTATGTAGTATACCATATTCAACTTAATCAGCGACATCAATAATAACTATTATGATTTTTTTCTAATTTTGAATTCGATAACTGATCACTTACAAGATGTTTACCTGGATCAAGAATTAAATTTTTTGGAAGAGAACATCAATTGTCACGACCGTAAAGGATATCTTTTCTTCTATTTATTAGCTTCTTATATTTGTTGTTTTAGTTGAATAGTATTAACATGGATCTTTTGCAGAAATGTACTATCTGGAGATCCCAATCGATTAAGCCGCTTTACCAAGTCATGAGTTCATCCAACAATGCCAAAAAAAAAATTTCTGGTAAGAAATTTTTGACTACATATCGTCAGCGAAATTGCTATGAACAGTTACTAAAACTGAAAGTAATATGTTCATTGTCAAATAGATCAAATCTATGGCGGCCATCTTCAACCACTTCAACAAGCTTGAGCTTTTGCAAGAGATGTCTTTTACTAACAAAAACGAAACAAAGAAGAAGGAACCAAACTGTGAGATTTTAGTATACATATATATCTTTGACAATGACAGAGATAGATTTTGGAGTCTAAGTACAAACTATTCATGTTTTAAAACCCAGTTTTTTCACGCTAAGTCTCTTTTCGAAAGATATTATCTGTTTCCTTAGCACTAGCTAGAGTTGTCACTATGTCTTTTGATCATTGGTTGGTCTCGCAACATATTGTAGGAAATTTCATCAACCCATAAACCATCTCATAATTTATATTTGTTCTAGAGCATAATATTAGATAATAAGATAGGTGAGTAATAGATAACAAAAACACTAAAAGGAGAAACAAGATTGTCTACTCTTTCGAGTGGTGAAATCTACATTCTTCGGTGCTTCAATCTCTCTTTTCTTTATACTTTCTATTGTAGCTAACTGTTTCACAAAAATGGATGGTGGTTGATAGTGAAAACGTTAAGTTTTTATATCCATTCAAAGGTTAAAAAAAAAACAAACTTAATAAAGAGAAGATCTTAGTTCTCGAACAACTTGAGGATGCATCTTCGCAAAGTAGTTAACCATTTCTTGAGCCATCTCCTTTCTATTCAAATATATTGAAGAAGCAAAAAACAATTAAATGTTAAACTAGTAAAAGAGTTGTGTAAAATCATAAAATATAGTCATAGTTTGTAAAAATGATTTTGATCATACTTGAATCACACTTCCCTCCGTAATTGTGTACTTCTAAGAGTGCTTCCTCTTTGGCAACATCCTTCAGGAAAGTTTTCTCACCCTGTTCAATCATCTCAAGCACCTGAAAGAAAGATAAAAGTTTAGAGAGAAAAACGAATTGAGCTAAACACTCGTCTCATGATTTTCTTTACTGATTGTGCAAATGAATAATTACAAAGCCTAACATTCGTATCTATAACCTCAAAATCGAGTTCTTAAACCGATCTAGTTTTGTGTCTTAAAACCTAACGTCTTGAACTAATTGAATGTGGTCATTTACTGGTACATAGAAATTTAAGTCACCTTCATAATCAACAATCAACAACATACGAAATAAATAAACGAATCATACCTTGTTTAGGTCGTCTATTACTTTTTGAAGAGATTAAGTTCCCTCTCGGCTAACCATTTTCTCAACATAGAACCGAAGTTGAAGAAACTCATCCTGATTTTTATTCACCAAAATCCAAACAATCAAATATCACAATATAAAAGTTGAAACTTTAACCTAATCACTCCATAAATGCGATGGATTAGGAAAGTTACTACAAATAGATATTTAAGGTTTATCAATTTTTTATGACGAAGTAATTCAAGATGGACACAAACCTGTCTGAAGTTGAAGTAATTTTTAGAACTGAGTGGAACCTTAAGGAAGAAGAAGAAGAACAAAGAGAAATGCGTTTTTATTAATTACTAAGTAGATACCCGCGCTACACCGCGGGATTATTTTTGTAAATTTCATATGTATTTTGTAGTGTTTAAAATAGGAAAAGCTTTCTCTAACAATGATTACTTATTCTTAAGACTGTGTTTTTTTCGTACTCTTAAAATTATGGAAGGCCAATATTGTTCATGAAAAGATTAGCTATTAATGTTTGTAAGCATAGTAAAAGAGTTGTCACCGATGTTTCTTTTACAACTATTATAGATGTTTAATTATTTGTCAATTTTTTTGAACTGTCAGTTAAATCTTTTGTGTCGCGGTTTAGTATATTCAAGCTTTTTAAGGTATAATGTCTTGTTCACATTCACTGAGAAATACATCTCTTTTTTTAATAACTCATATTTCCATAAATGAAGAAAAGTCTATGTATTTTTTTCAATCAAAATTTTTATTTACCATTTCCTAGAATGATCAAAATTCCAAAAATAGGGATGAATATTACTTAGAATAGGGAGACAAATTTGATTTTAAATATAAAAAATAAAATTCACTTGTGGCAAGATTTTTCTGGTCTTTTACTATCACCTCATTTTTCCTAACATTTGAAACTTAAATAACCTTTTTCTGAGTTAGTCAATCGTATTTCTCAAAATTTTATTACATATGAACAAAATATAGAACATGGAGATAAGCGATCGCTCTACCTTATAAATCAATATAAGTCGGAATTTATTTTGGAGTAAATGTATTTGTGATTTGGTTTGGAACATACATACAACATATTTTACATAAAAAAGAACTATACAATAACAACAATAATTTAACCAGCAATAAGGGCAATACGTATTTGCAATATTTATTACTGGTGACTTACTCATCCCAATGTATACATTATATTATAAACTTTTTGTAACTAAATTGATGAATCACAAACACAATTATTTTCAGTTTATTAGCTTTGTATCATCTATAATAAATTTAGGACTCTAAAATATATTCTTGAACTTACTAACTCTTAATTTAAAAAATGAATTATTTTAAATTTTTTTTATTTGTGCTTTCATCCTAACAGAAAGATTAAGAGAATCAAATTATTATACATCTAAGAGAAATTGGCTACTATTATCATTTGTTTCAATCATTCAAAAATTACCCTCATACTTCATTTGAATATTAAAAGAGCAATTAACTTTTTTTTCTAATTATAACCATATGAAGAATTTGGAGATTTAAAGTTTAAGATAATTTGTTCTTTATTTTCCCTAAAAGTATTTACACATAATACACTGTCAAAGTCTCCTCTTTGTTTTTTATATTTTTACTAATATTGTGGGTGATATTTAAATTTTTTTTTCTTGTTTTTATCTTCTTCATCATGTCGACTTTGATTATTATATATGAGCATTTTAAGGGTGTTTTTTATTATCAATGATAATCTGTATAATTATATAAATGACACATAAGAACATTTCTTTATAAAAAGACTATATTATATTAAGTATATATGGTATACATTTATATATGTAAATTTATACATCTAAATAAAAGTCCAATAGCACATAAAAGATTTTTTTAGTCTTATTTATTCACACGAACATGAGATCATTAATGTTTAATTCATTCGTATGTTTATTGTATCATTAATATCAAATTAACATTTTTTATGTAATACTCTGTTTCCTTTTATAAGTCGTTTTTAGAATTTTATTTTTTTTTCATTTTATAAGTCTTTTTAAAATATCTATGTAAATCTTTGGTTTATTTAACCCAAATATAACTGAAAAGATTTTTCTTATTGGTTGAATTATGTTTGTTTAGATATAAATAATATTTTTTAATATAAAAAGACAAGATTCTGAAATTTCCTTTTTTATCTTAAAATACTTATATAATGGAACAGAGGGAGTAAATGATCTTAAAATAAAATTTAAGGTGATGTGTATATTAAAAACTTATGTGTAAAAATAAAAAAAATTTATTGGACTTTTTTAGATTACAATTTTGTAGATGTGTCAACTTTTTATAACACTAAAAAGATAGATGTGTCAACACATGGAGAGTATCTTGTGTTATTATAGTATTTATTATGTTACAAATTTTATTACCCTTCCCCATAAATTTTCCTATAACAACTTATATAATGCATATTTCTTACCGTTGTGTATATGTTATTTTATTTTTTTCCAAAGCAAATAGGTGATTTTGTGAATCATCATTTTTTTTTGTTACATTCATAGTTTTCTTTTAATATAAATTATCGTTTACTTTTTAATAAACCCACAACGTGCATGTTAATCGTACATCGCTACAAAATAATTAGCAAACATGTAAATATAATATATGATTTTAAACGCACTTAATGTAAACGATAATGTATATTAAAGCCACACCTTTCATCTCTCATCTCAAAATCGAGTTTTTTCTTTGGTTTGTTATTGACTTCAACTATCTCAATCACGCCAAGGTTCACAATTTCACCAAGGAAGTCTTGCCCGTATTATTTAAATAAAATAATTATTAGTTATTCATAACAATAAAAAATTTGCAATTAAATAGTTTTTAATTTTGCACTTACCAATCAAGTTGTATGGATTGAGATTTCCTGACAAAATGGACTGAAACTTGGCCAAGGATAAGTAATTTGAGTCAGAAATTGATTCACTCTGTGTAACAAAGGTTGAGTTTAAAAAAGACATCTTGTAGAGATGTGTGGTAGCCCTGAATTGGCCAGTGGTTTGAGATAACCCAAAACTTTCAATCACTTTCCATTCTTCTAGCGAGATAAACCTCGAAAATCGATTCACCAGATCCTTTTTAATAGAACAATGAATCTTTGTTCCTTACAAAACCACAAATTTACAATTTTTAGTTTTCAAATGGAATATAAAATAAACAATGAATGCATTATGTAATGTATGCATACCTTTGCATCAGCTAAGATCATTTCAAGTGTCTCTCCAGTTTTGATAGTGTATTGTTTATGGCTTAACTTCGTTGTGATTTTTTTTTTTTTTGATAACCGGGGGTGATTTCAAAGGTTTTTNAATCCCACGAGGCCCACGACACTCCACGTATTCTTACCATTTAAGGCAGCTTGGGTGGCCAAGGAGACTCGAACCCAGCTCCACGAACTCCTTTCGGAGCTCCTTCACCGCTGGACCAAGACAACTTGGTTTTAGATATGTGATTTTTGCAGACATTTTATGTTTATGTGAAGTTTTTTTTTCTTAGAAACTTGGTAGAAGATGTCGTAGTGATAATAGACCATTAAATATTTGCAATTCTTTAGGAATATTCCAAAGGCAAGATTTATTTGAAATACGAAACTAAGATATGAAATCTTTTGTCCCATTTTTATAAGAATATTTGTCGCTGTTGATTTGGTTGAATATAAGATTTTGTAACAGAATATGAAAGATAGTTGATTTGGTTGTTATTAGATGTTGTGATAGTGATGATTATTTCTGTTGCAAAATAATATTCGTCGATGTTGTGATAGTGATAAATATTTCTGTTACACTTGTTATTATATTTGTTTCATAAAGAAATTAACGTAAGAAATAACTTCTAGAAATTCATCCTAGATTTAAATATATTTTATTATTTGTTTCATAAAGAAGTTAATCCTAGATTTTAACACATGTTGTGATAGTGATGATTATTTCTGTTACAAACATTATTTTAATATTTATAAAGGTTGATCTATAGTAATTCATGGACCTATGTTATTATTTATTTCATAAAGAAATTAATGTAAAAAATAACTTCTAGAAATTAAAGCTAGATTTTAACACATGTTATGATAGTGATTATTTGTTATATTTGTTTCATAAAGAAATTAATGTAAAAAATAACTTCTAGAAATTCATCCTATATTTTAATATATTTTATCATTTGTTTCATAAAGAAACTAATCCTAGATTTCAACACATGCTGCGATAGTGATGATTATTTCTGTTATAAACATTATTTTAATATTATAAAGGTTGATGCGTTGAGGCTTTCTATTATTTTAATATTTACAAAAGGTTGATGTGTTGAAGCTTTCTATAGTAATGCATGGACATATGTTATTATTTGTTTCATAAATAAATTAATGTAAAAAAATTGTCCAAATAATTCGGGTCATATTGGATTCAAATTGAGTAACATGTGGATCTTATATGCTATATTATTTTTTACTATATTGCCTATTCGAATTGTTTGATTTTTTTTAAAGCATTAGTCTATTCCAATGGCACTCAAAATAAATTTTTACAAATTAAAGGTTATTTTCAAAAATGTACTCTTCAAATAATAGTATAGAGATATCTAAATAGATAAGAGGACTCAGTTCACTCCTTCATATAATCTAGTGTTTTATAATTGTAGTTTACATATCCCTATATTTTAGTGAAATTTTGTAAAATAAAAATTATTTTATTAAAAAGAAAAAAAAGTTACTCTGCTTACGAGATTCCTCTCCTTCAAAAGAGAGTAACAAATTTGAGTAGAAAAATTGATTTTTTCAGCCATTTTGTGGATCTTACAATTTTTCCACAAAATGTATTTTACTTTTAAATGGTGTAATTTTGAATTAAAAAAATGGAACAACTAATTACTCTCAATTATTTTCATCTATGAAAACATCCATTTGCACCCTATGTGTTACATTTTCGTTGTCATGTACAATTCCTCCAAATTATTTCAAATTCTTTTAGGCACGCAATATAGGTCTAGTTGAATAACTTAATTAATTAACATGTAATTGGCTTACCGTGATTGTTTGTAATGCATGTGTTGTGGTCGGGGCCGAAGCTAGTGTAGGAAGGTGCATGTGAATCCATTATCGTTTTGACTTCAAAATTTAGTATATGTAATCTTTAGTAAATGTTATTTTTGCATCTTTGTTTTTGATAATTAAATATCAATTGTAGAGTGAGTAGTGCTAATTGGTTTGAAGAACAAGACTTAGACTTAGTGGGAAAGAACATCTGCAATGTTCACATACCTCGTTGTAGAATCTTCTTCCAAATATTAAGAATTGATCAACCACTGTGAACTTCATTGTTGTGGGATTCACGACATGAACATCTACCTTTTGTCCTTTCTGTTAGGGAGATAATCGCCGTATTAACGGTATCTCGGAATTTTGCGGGAAT
>OVAN01000419.1:0-61510 GCA_900406275.1 Anastatica hierochuntica
ATGTAAAATTTCTTTTCCTTTTAAGTGTATTTCTGTAAATTAATCTAAAAACTAAGGGTCCGCCTTTTAACCTACCCTAAGAACTCCACCCTAAGAGACCCGCATTAATCATGATTTTATGAAGCTTATTGTGTATATTCATTTGCATATATATTATGGAATCATATTGACAAAAAAAAAAACATTGAACTAATGTTTGCACAGCAGCACATGACAAAGTAACATACACTTTCTATAAGGTTTTCGAGACATCTGCATGTGGCCAATTCTGTTTCCTCTTTCACTAAATTAGAATGCTCTTCTGTTTGATTTGATACAATTAAGTTTTTTTTTTTTTTTGCTTAGCTAATTAAGTTTATTTGATATTATATTAATGTGTATAACAACTTCAAGATGAAGTGGTCATGATAATGTTATGCCATGCTTTGACTTCTCCTTTCCTATTTTACCAATTTTGGCTTTATCTTCTCCTTTTTAATAGAAAAATAACTTTTGAAGACACTTTTTTCTTTCTTTTTTTTCCATCTAATATTTTATTGATAAATTTAAAAAATACAAATTCGACGACTGAGCGAATCGAACCCCAAAACTACAAACTAGTAATTGAATGGATACAATTTTGGAGCCATAAACCGACGATATAGTGAGTACAACTGCGAAGACAAACATGATACATAATGAAGTAACTAAAATCCAAACAAAAAGAAAGAGTAACGCATCCAACAAAAGAAACGTATGCTATGAAGCTGAAACACATAGAAAAGTTTTTTTTACGAACACTCTATTGAATTTGTAGATGTTGAAGCCAAACCGAAAAACAAGAGATTTTAAGTCGACCATATATTGGGTTTGACTGATATGTCAGATTAATAGCGAAATAACAGAATAATTAAAAAATTGTTAGCGGGAATAACTGAATTGAATAAGATTTTGACAGAATGAATACAAAACGACGAAAAGTTAGTTTTAGCAAATTAATCATTTTTTGTTTTTCTAATAATATTTAACACGCTAGTGGTATATAGCGGAATCAAGTTTTAAAAATGTGAAAACGTGAAAAAATGATGAATAATACGAATGGTAAAAAATAACGGAATCACGTTTTCATGTTTAAGTTGTATACCATTCATCCCATCGTAAATGGTTGAATTCAACCAAATTTACTTCAACAGAGATAAATGCCATATTGAACTAAAATTTTGGGTTTATATTTAAAAAATTTGCATTAGAACATCTTAACACACCGAATGTGTTTTGGAATTATTTGATTCGAGTATTCTAAACACCAAACAAAAAGTATTTAAATACTATTTGATATTAAATATATTTTTTTATTATATTAAGTGTTTTTATGCGAATATTTATATAAAGGTTATATTATGAATTTAACAGAAAAAAATAAGAGATAAGAAAAGACAAGAGAGTGTATGATGTAAACATAAACAAGTTGATATACAATTTCATTACAGCAACACTCAAGCTGGCAATTAACAGATGGTTCGTATCAAACCTTAACCAACCAATCAAATCTATATTCTCAACATTCATTTATAATTTTTTTTTTTTTTGTTAAAACATTCATTTATAATTTGATACTATTATTATTGTCTTGTTATTATTATATTTTGTTTTCTTCTTGATTTTATTCTTGTTATTAAGTGTAATTTAAATTCGGCAAGTAACATCACGTATCCTTTTATCTTGATCATGTCACCTTAACAAACTTCACAACCATATGTGAATAAAGATTGTGAGATCTATTGAATTATTTGAGAATAATTTTAGTTATATAGTTCTTAATAATTCTAGGGACTTAATTAGGGATGTGTTGGCGAATGATCATACTCTTAATTAGGGAGATAGAGAAGATATAATGTTGTCTTCTTCAATCTTTGAGATTCTAGGGATATCAATGGGGGTTGTTCCGACCCGAACATGGGCAATGGGTACAGAGTTTCTCGGGTTTTTCGGACTTTCGCGAAAGTAAATGTATCCGAAAACGAAACAAATTTAAAATAAAAAATAATTATTATCTAAAGAAAAACCAAATTTAAACAACTACCAATATTTTTCTTTTTTCTAGAATCTAAGTTAGTTTTAAAGCAACAATTTGAAACAAAATAAATCAAAATACCTTTTTTGGATCATAAAATCAAAATACATTAATGTTTCAAATTTGAGTTTCGAAATAGCACAAACATCGATTTTCAGGCCGTTTAAAAAAAACGAAAAAAAAAAATGTAAACTTGACTCATTCTTTCTATGCGGATTGCGGTCTTCAAAATTTAGCGAAGACCGCTCTATATTTTAGTGATGTTTGCGTAGTTAAGTATATATACAGTCGTTTTTCGAGTTTTCAAAACCGATACTAATCCGAAAAACCTGATATTTTAGCAGAGCCTGACTAAACATCAGTCGGCCATATTGACATGCCTAGCTGAAACAGAGCATTCACTTGTCCATCCACACTTATTTTCTTTGATTTCTTTGACACTTTTTTTTTAATGATTTTATAACAAACATTAATTAACTAGTGAATTAACAATATTTCTGATCCAATTGACTGACCCATGATGGGCCGGGCTCGATTTCGAACGGGTTGATCTATCACAGGTGAGTTAGTTTTCGGCCCATCACAAGGCCAGCTTAATGGGCCTGTATAAACAAATCATAGAAAATTAAATACTTTTAGGTCTATATATAAAGAACGAGTCTTGCGAGAGAAGGAAGTAAAAAAACCTAATTTTGGAAAGACTCTGTTTCCTGTTGTGTTTTGCCATGGAAGAAGAAGAAAGCAAACCACCAAATTTTCTATCACTGGTGGCTAGAGAGATATACTAATCACAAGTGATCTCTGCCTTACTTTAACAACGTACCTTATCTCAGAAACATCATCGGTTGATTTCTTTTTCTAGCTTACTCAGAACTTAAACCTTAAACCCTAAACCCTAAACATTTTTCTTATGTGATTTTCACTTAACTTTATATGCAAAGTCTTCTGAGCACTGATGTTTATGCTAAATATTGTCGTCTCCGCGATTATATATATAGACTAATGAGTACTGCAACAAAGATTAATTCTCTTGAGGAGAATATCACCCCAAAAAAAATATGTGGCAAGTAATGAGATGATGCTAAGCACAATGTTTCTTACTTTCTTTTTTGTGCAATTAGGTAACATGCCATTCATAAAGAAGTTTATGAATGGTTTGATATAAATTTTGACATGATTGGCTGAACTTCAACTCCATAACATAACAAATGTGCCAAGCTATTTTCAACAAGTTGTGGGAAAACAATTGTCTTAAAGTCCATAAAGTAGGTGAATGCTTATGTGAGACCCTGGTTTATAGAGATAAAATGGTGTGTGAAGAGAGTTTGAAAGCATTGATTTGGCTTCCTATGACATTAAAATGCACTTATATTTTCGATCACAAGCTTCACAGTCAAACGTATTTGTGTTGGAGCAATACTTGGATGCGTGACATTTCAGGAAGTGATTTTCATAATCATATATATAGGACAAAATAAGGAGAAAGACCGTGTGGTGATTTGCAGAAAAAGTAAATCAATCTTTAAAGAGAATACGCTCATGACCGCCAGACAGGATGGACTGACGGGTCCAAAGAACGTCATGTATACTAGAGGGGCGGAGGAAATGTTACAGCTTCACTCAAAGTACACATGTTAAGCCTTATTTGATTAGTAAACCTTGGAAGGTTCTGCCTTTCGGCCACAAGATAAGCACCCCTCTACCATTGTTCAACATAATTATATATATAGTTATAAGTACTAAATTATATCATGTGATATGATATATGATCATAGGGAGACACAAAAGTGGAAGAGTACATTAAAAAAGTTTGTAGGAAGTCAGGCTGAGAGATTTGCTAGGGATGAAGAAGCATCTCATTAACGTGCTAGGAAGCAAGCATAAAAAGATTGTAAGGCCACCAACAAATAGGCACGAGCAGTAGCAGCAGCAGCTAAACTGGTTGAGCATCCAATTTAATTAGGAGGCGATTTGGATTTAAAAGGATGTATTGTTTCCATGAATATGATTTTTTAGGTTGTGATAATCTTTATGTTATATGTATCCAATTAAATTTATTTTTCTATATGTCATTTGTCATGCTTAGAAGACAATAGTATTGTTCATAATCCTTTCCAAAGAGAAACATAAACTATCAAAAATCGTTTATTTTCCACTTCTTCTCAACATTTTCTTAACTAAACGATGGCTAATATAATAACTAAACCGATACATCTCAATCAAATCGGTTTTATATGCTTCCATTACAAATGGTTTAAAAATCCTCCGATTTCAATTTGATTCTTGTTAAAGAAAATTGAGAAGCAAATCGTTACTAGACAACCTTGACAAAATGGTGCAAAATTATGATGTTCCCGTGATGATTCCAAGCAAATGCTTAGCCAATAAATAACATAATATTGTCATTAGTTAAGTGAATAACAAATAACAAAAACCCCAAAAAAATATTGCAAAATGAGTCCATGAATTATAATGGTTGACTTTCTTCTGAATAATTAGTTCTTGCATTTTCGTTTTGGTATATATAAAAATGCATGGTCCAACAATAATGCAACCGGCCATTGTTCCCGAATAAGATAACAACAGCTCCTTCTTGCAATTGACAGTCCTAAGTTCCTATCTCATAAATTAAATACCACCTGAAAATATCCTTCTTTGAACCTTCTCATATATAAGTAAAAAAACTAATAAATTCCAAATTAAAATCTAACATTTTTTTTATTTTTTGTTAAAAGAATTTCAATTTAAAAGCATTAAAAAAAAGTACATGATAAGGCTTTTAGACCTTATAGTTTGGATATAAATTTTTTTTATTTCACCATTAAAATTACAACTATGGATATATGTGAATGGCACATGCATGACATAACAGCCAAAATCAAAATACATATAAATATATATAATTATTTTTACAAATCCCAAAAATAATATTCATGTATAAACCTCTTCATCTTTATTTATTTATTTATTTTATACATATCCATATCAGATAACATTGATTTTCGTAAATATCTCAACTATCTTAGACTAAAAGCAAGTCCAATAGTGGCTTTTTAAGGAGCCCTTCACTGTTCTAGAAAAATAAAATAAAATAAAATAAGAGGGTGAAATCCACATTCCTAAGAAACCGTGACGAGGTTGTTTCTTAAAATCTTTATATAAGAATCGGTCTTTAGCTGTTTCTTGCACTGTTCGCGGGCTCCACTGACACGTGGCGGTCCGCGATTGGTTCTCTCCTTTTATTTTTATTTTTTTAGCTGAAAAAATAATAATAAAAAAAATTAGAAAAGCGTACCTATGAAATCACGCCGAGAGTAACGTGGTTGCTGATGCTCTAAGTCACAAAATTATTCGAGAAGGACTTTAGTCCAACTGGCAAGTGCCATTTTCATCAAGCCTGGGAATGAGAGTTCGATTTCCGGCGCTCGCAGTATGCGAGTTCACCCCGTATGCGGGGTTTATGGGCTACCGGATCAACCCGTTGTGATTCGGATTCTTCCTCTGTGAGGTAATAAATTCTGATAATAGGGTTATGATTACCGGATCGGCCCGTTGTGGTCCGGATTGTCGACAAAAAAAAATTACAAAATTATTCATTTTAAATTTTTTTTACTGAAAAAAATTATAAAAAGAATTCATGAAAGAATCCAAATAAATAAATAAAAAATCAAAGAAAGGAAATATCGAGAGAGTACTTACACACATGGGTCGTACAAAATGTCGGCAGCCTCCATGCACGTAACTTCACGACCACGTGGTACGAAGCAACCTATTCCTCGTTTACAACGGATCTCACGTGGCACACAGTCATTGGTCAGGGTTTCCAAGTTAATCTACCACTTATATATCGCCACGTGTCTCTCTAGTTGAAACTCATTGTCAACTATATATTGTCTTGTACTCAAAACAAACACAAACATCCAAAGAACAAACTTTGATATATCTTTACAAAAATCTTACTATGATCCATACAAACACCGATCCGGGTCGTCGGATCCTGACCTTTCCGGCTGTGAAACCATGTGAATCAGTCTCCATAGTCACACTTCTAGCCTCACTGATTCAACTCTCCGGCGACATTCTCACATTCAAAAGGAAACACTTCTCCACCAACAAACGAAGCTTTAAAGAAACTCTTAGGCATATCCAAAACTTAGTTCTCGTCTTCGAAGAGATCCGACTCCGAGTCGGATACTTCCCTGACTCTACCGCTGTCTCGAGCCTCAGGGAGATCCACGTCGTTTTACAAAAGCTTATGTTTCTTTTAGAAGATTGTACAAGAGACGGAGCTAGACTTTGTATGCTGATGAGCTCAGATCAAGTTTCGGACCATCTCTGTGTCCTGACTCGATCCATTTCCACAAGCATTAGCGCGTTCCCTATCAGCTCTGTTGACTTACCGAGCGAAGTCAACGAGCTGATCGACCTAGTGGTGCGACAAACCCGCGAGTACAGAGCCCGACCCGACCCGGATGATAACCGGGTCGTGAGCTCTGTTAATCGGGTTCTTGCTCTGTTTGAGAACAGAGCAAGCCCTTGTAGGGATGAGATAAACCGGATCTTGGATCACGTGGGGATCCGGAAGTGGGGAGATTGCGTCAAAGAGATTAACTTTCTCGGAGACGAGATAGCCGCGGAGAAGAGTAACGCTCGAATCGAGCTTCTCAGTAGCTTAATGGGATTCGTATGCTACTGTAGATGCGTGATGCTTCCACGGATTGAGAGCAACGATCATTATCTTGACGGTAACAACGCGAAAGATCAAGACTTGATTCGAGGTTTAAAAGTTGAGGATCTTCTTTGTCCGATTTCTCTAGAGATCATGACGGATCCTGTGGTTATAGAAACAGGGCACACGTATGATCGGAGCTCCATCGCGAAATGGTTTGGATCCGGGAACATAACGTGTCCGAAAACCGGAAAGAATCTAACGAGTACTGAGTTCGTTGATAACGTTTCCGTCAAGCAAGTCATTCAAAAGCACTGCAGAGCAAACGGCGACGTTTTGATGAGGGTTAGTCGGAAAAAGAAGACTCACGGCGACGTTGTCCCGGAGAGTTTAGCCGCGAAAGGAGCGGTGAGACTCATCGCGAGTTTTCTCACTTCAGAGTTAATCAACGGCGACGAAGAGATGATTTACAGAGCCGTGAGAGAGATTCGCGTTCTGACAAAGACGGGAAGTTTCAATAGGTCTTGTCTTGTGGAAGCTGGTTGTGTAAGTCCGCTTTTAAAGCTTCTGAGTTCGAGAGATCCCAAGATTCAGGAGAACGCAATGGCTGGAGTTTTGAATCTCTCTAAGCACGTCGCCGGAAAATCCAAGATTGCCGCCGGAGAAGGGTTACGAATCATCGTAGAGATTCTCAACGAAGGAGCTAAAACAGAGACAAGACTATACGCTGCTTCTGCTCTGTTTTATCTCTCTTCCGTTGAAGATTACAGCAGATTGATCGGAGAAGATCCCGACGCGATCTCCGGTTTGATGAGGATCGTCAAAGGAGATGATTACGGCGAGCCCGCGAAACGAAACGCGTTGCTTGCCGTTATGGGTTTGCTTATGCAACCCGATAACCATTGGCGTGTCCTCGCCGCCGGAGCTGTTCCGATTCTTCTCGATCTGTTGAGATCGGAAAAAACCGGCGGCGAACTCACGGCGGATTGTTTAGCGACGCTGGCGAAGCTGGCGGAGTATCCCGACGGGACTATTGGTGTGATCCGTCGTGGCGGTTTGAAACTCGCGGTGAAGATTTTGTCTTCTCAGGGAGTTTCGCCGGCGGCGGTGAAGCAGCAATGTGTTGCTCTGGTGTTGAACCTGTGTCTTAACGGCGGAAGTGACGTCGTTGGGGTTCTGGTGAAAAACTCGCTTGTGATTGGTTCGATTTACACGGTGTTAAGTAACGGCGAATATGGTGGAAGCAAAAAGGCTAGTGCGCTTATCAGAATGATCCATGAGTTTCAAGAGAGGAAAACCGGTTCGTCCGGTTCGGTTGAACCGAGTCTTCAAAGAGGACGGTTCGTTCACGCCTGGTGATTTTTGGTGGTTTAAAAATAGTAACTCTTGAGTATTTTAAAGAGTTATTTTACGGGGGAAAAATGATATATTTAGGTTAAGGCTTATTATAAGTTAAATTCTTTTAATTTTTTTTTACATTAAAGTTTTCAATGTATATTATTAGCTCTGGTATATTTTGATAAACCAGAGAACTAAATGGGCTAAGCTTCATGTCTTTTTTAAAAGAAGCTTTGTCATATTGTAAATGTAATTATTATTTTCTGGAAATAGGTAAATTATAATATGTCTTGGTCTAAACTAAAGTCATGAGACATTAGAATAACTTTATCATATGAATAAAGTAATCTTTTGATAAAGTTTCATCCATCAAAATTACAAAATTTAACATTTCAAATGTGAACATCATACAATGACAAAACTTGTAACTTGGCCATATAGAGATTCAAATAATGGATTTTTTTTTGTTTAATTCAAATAATAGATCTTTCAAGAGGAATCCAGATTATTCGCAACATATTTCATTAATTTCGTTAATAAATTAATCAAAATGATATAGTTTGAATGTTTTATAATTAGTTAATGTTAAAAGTAATATGGTATATATTTATCTAAACAAGATATATTATGTAAAATTTTACCCCTTTTAAAATTAAGTGTTCGTTTAAAACTTTTTAAAACGCATAAAAAAATGTTTCCAAATCCAATTATTTCAAAAAATAAGTTGATTACGAGTATAGAAGACCGTTTTCCGCATTTTAAGTTGTCTTACGTTACACGAGTGTGAAATTCGAAAGTAGATTTTGTTGTTCGGTTAGCTAGACTTTAGGTAATTGGTTTTTCGTTTGTGGGTTGTTATATTCCGGTGTGGTTTGCTATACCACTTCAAATTTGAATAATAGAATAGTTTTTTATGTCAAAAAAAAATTGATACCAATCTAAACAATTGGACTTAATTTATTTATTAGTTTTGCGTTGGAAGCCCAAAATATTTTACGATTATTTACATTTTCTTTGCGAAACAATATAACCACGAAGTTCCGGACCTAAAAAATCTAACTCTATAAGTTTTTTATTTTTATATTTTCTCCTGTAGATGAAGAGGCAGAAGGTAATCGAGTTAGATTGTGTGGAGACGAAGAAGTTCGATATAGATTGGGAAGATGTATTGGGCGATGAAGAAGAATCGCCGGAGCTAGAAATCATCGGCGGCGACAAAACTCCACCGCGTGATCCTACTATTTCCGGCGTTGATTACGCCGTCTGCGTGCGATCCCTAGACGATAGCGAACTCGATGAGGAGCTGAAGCGTCAGAGATCGCATCTCGCTTCTTTCGGTGAGAAATTGCCGGACAAAGGCAAAAAAATCCGAAGCCGAATCGGAAACCTTGAGTATGAGAAGCAGCGAAGGTTGTTCCGTCAGACGACGAAAAAGGTTTCTCCCCTTTTGAACCTTTGTGTCATCTCTTTTATGTGTTTACGAACCGGCCCTGTACACAGCGAAATGAAACATTGGTCTCGGTCCCAAAAAAGATTTAAGTCAATATGTACAAAACGATTGACCCTAAACCGGAAAAAAAAATCATGTTTAAGGAATTCGGCTCCCAACATCGTAAAAGTTTATAGTCCCATAAATCTCAAGTTCGGCCCTGACTATTAGATTGTTATGGAGTGGAATCAAATTTTGATAATGTAGTATGTTATTGTTAAAGCTTACATTTTTTTTACTTTGCTTACTATGATTTTGATTATGTTCGGGTGTCGTTTTACTTGCGGATGTATAATCAAATCCGATTTGATGCCATGTGAGTTTCTCTAGCAGGATGTGGATGGATGTCAGATTGTCGAGCATTCGAAAAGCTCAGGTATCTTATTGTTATTGGAAGTTTGTTACAGCTTAAATCTCTCTATGAACGGAATGTTGCTTCTAGTTTTAGATTTCAATAGTGCAGAAGGTTGTCTCGAACATGTAAAATGGCTTGGCTGAAGTATGACTCGGCTTGTTAAACGATGATGTTTGTTCTGTATTTTGTTTTAGTTTTCTCTTTCATTCCTATGTAGGTTCTTCGGATGTGCTCTGGCAAGCGTATTCAGCCTCAAAAGGCACCTCGGGACAATGGAATACAGGATCAAAAGGCGTGTCTCAGTCAACTTTTTCTGCTCATTTAAGTGAAAATCCGAAAGTAGGATGTTTTTTGATTCTGTCTTTTTAAACAGTTTCGTGTGGCTGCTTCAAGATGTAACTTGAGAACTATTGTTTAACAGGTGGATGTTCAATCGGTGAAACTATTTAATGACAAAGTACAAGGTTTTGGACGCGAAAGATGGAAAAGCAAAGTTGAAAGAGATATAATAACAAAGAAAAGCGATGGGTGGCGTTCGCTGCCAAGATTAGGCAAACATCAGATCAGTGAAAAGAACTTTTATTCCGAATCTAAGAATCCAAAAGGGAATCAGAAATCCAGTGAAGCTTATCGTAAAACAAATCCAAAGGAATCTTCCCCTTATTTACTCGTTGATGATGATGATGATGAAGACAACGTCATTGGCTACGAAACTCCTAGGTCCATATCATTTCTCCATTCTACTGATTCCACAGATTGTTTTGCTCAGTGGCTAGTGCTATTTTTGCCATACTTTGTAGAAGAGAACTTAGTATATTGACATTTCTTTACCTCTTCCCCTCATAGGGAGTGGAGTTTGCAACCATCGCCATCGCGGAGTTCAAGCCGCAGAAAGGTTTGTCATCCTACACCATACAATTGTGTTCTTTTACATCATCACTATAAAAGGAGCTTATCGCTTTCTCTGATACTTTTGATATAGAAATCAGATGATAAAGTGATTAATTTGGATGAAGAAGAACCGCCGTCTCCAGTTGAGGTAGAGGAAGCAATTGAACTACCCGAAGGGTAAGAAAATAGTTATTTCCGTTTACCTTTATAAAGTGACTGTGACTCTTTCCGGAAATAACTTATTTTAGTGAATTTGTAGGTTGCCAGAAGAAATTTGCTACCCGTCAAGGTTGGTGAAAACTATGTTGTAGTTGGTGTAAATTGTTTACCTATTGTAATTCTCAATAAGACAATGATTGTATTTTTTTTACTTTGTCCGTGTGATCAAGGGATGACCCAGACCTTGTTCAAGTGACTCTTAAAGATCTTAAATGCCTTTCACCTGGAGAATATCTTACCTCGCCTATTATAAATTTCTACATCAGGTGACTTTTTGAGTGACAGACTTTGCAAAATTACATTATTTTATCTTGTTATGGCTGTTATGTGATCATTCTCCATTGCTGTTTGGCTAGGTTTTTGCAGCACCATGTGTTTTCAGCTAATCAGATGGTCGCTGATTGTCATTTCTTCAATACATTCTTCTACAAGAAGCTCACCGAAGCTGTTTCATACAAGGTGATTACATTTTCCCTGATTTCTATGATGTAAAGAATACAATCAATGTTTCTCGGCTTCAAAATATTTGCAGTTCTCATGATACATTGTGATTCACGTAATTTTCTTCTCGAAAACTCATGTTTTGATTATTCTTTCCATCTTGTCCTCTCACTAAAACTAGGGTAATGACAAGGATGCGTTTTTCGTGAAGTTCAGGCGGTGGTGGAAGGGTTTTGATCTATTCCGTTTATCATATATATTTATACCAATACATGAAGAGTAAGTATTGTTGTCTATTGAATCCTATGATTTCTTCTTTATGGCATGAACGCAAGTTTATTGTCGTGGACTACGCAAAAATTAGTACTTTGTAGATAAGCGAAATGTTATCCGCATTCGGTTATTTAATTGTTCTTTTTTTTCCTCTTCCATGATTTAGTCTCCACTGGAGCTTAGTAATCATTTGCATTCCGGACAAGGATGACGAATCGGGTTTGACTATACTTCACTTAGATTCATTGGGGTTGCACCCAAGAACATTAATTTTCAGTAATGTCAAAAGGTGAGACCCGAGGAATAAGTACCGATGATTTCAATGCTGATTCTATACAGTTTATCCGTTTTAAAGATGAATTACATTCTATTGTTGTTCATTTGTGGTTTTATTTAGGTTTCTGAGTGAGGAATGGAACTATCTGAATCAAGATGCTGTGTCGTTGGATATTCCAATTTCGCAAAAGATATGGAGAGATCTTCCTAACTGGATCAACGAAGCGGAAGTGCAGGCTAGTTTTTTTTCTTTTCTTTCACTTCTTAAGTTGCGGATAGTGTTTTAAAATCATATAATGTTCACCTAACTGACCTCATCACCTTTCTAAAACCAGGTTCCGCAACAGAAAAATGATTTCGATTGCGGTTTGTTCGTGCTTTTCTTCATAAAACGATTCATCGAAGAGGCTCCTCGTAGGCTGAAATTGCAGGATTTGGCAATGGTATGTTTCTCGTTATAATCTCCTCTTTTCTTTCCTAAGACGTTGTTCTTAACACAAATCATTGTCTTCCAGATCCACAAGAAGTGGTTTAAACCCGATGAGGCTTCCGCTTTGAGGATCAAAATCTGGAACAAACTCGTTGAGCTATTCCGTGATGGTAACTAAAGCTGTATAGAACAGATTAACATCGAGTTCTCCATCTCTTTGGTTCCTCTAGTTTAAGTATTGAAAATAAAAGCATCTCCTCACCGATTATTCTTTTGGAACCTGTAAGAACTAAGAAGCAATGGTTGCAAATAACAAAGCTTCTGCGAATCTCTTTTAAGTGTTAAAAGGCCATCTTTATATCAAGATTGTTACATCATTGAATAATCTTTATAGGCCTAGCTTGAGCCATGGTTTCTGCGCTTTCAACTACGACCCTCTGTCTCATCGATTTATCTCCGTTATATGCATCTATCCTTTGTCTTAGTCCTTGCAAAAGTACGACCAAACATCAACATCAATACAATATGACAATTCGTTAGGACATATGGTTACAAGGACTGGAACAAGGTTTGTTTACCAGTTAAGCCCGCAAGAGGACGTATCAGTTTACTGCGGAAGTATCTCTCAGATTGGATTTGCGCGGAATCCTCCACTTTTGTGATCCTTAAGAAAGTAGGGACCCGGGCAACGACATTGATAGATCTCAAGATCCAACTCAGTACTTGGGAGAACAATGTATTGAAATTACGAAGTAAAGATTGAAATTTTATTGAGTTTCTCAGTCGAATTACAAAAGATGTTGTATATTTCGCCGTCTCCTATGCTCTCCTCTTCCTTTTATGGGCGCAACCCAAATCGTAACCACCACCGGGTTTGTTCCGGCAGATCCGTCGTCTTGAATGCGAGAATCATTGGCTCTCAATGCCATTGACTCGAGAATGTGTTTGACTTTTAAGTTATGGGCTTGTATTTTTCTCCTGACCCACAACCCTCTTCTTCTCTTATCCTTTTCCACATTCTTCCGGGCCTTTGAGAGCATGATCAACCCAGTATCTTAACTGGATATCTTACAATTTTATATTATTAAAAGAAAAAGAAAATTTAACGTGCGTATCTTATTTAAGCAACGCAAGAGACGGTTTCTTCTCCTAATCGCGTGCCCCACTGACACGTGGCGGCCTGCGATTGGTTCCCTATTTAATTTTTTTTTTTTAAATCAGATAAAACAAAAAAAAATAATAAAAAATTTAAAAAAAAAAATTTAAGATACCTAAAGTTGCGTCTCTCTGTTGAACGTGCTCTGAGACCCACTTCCTTTTTTTGGTTTAACCTTCGGATTTTGAACCGGGTTCGGATCGGGTGGAATCCACCTCCATAAGATATTTACAAATACGACAAAGTGGTATTGAAGATGTATTGTTTTCGACCAATTCAACATTGTCTTGGATCTTTCCTCCTGGTTTGGAGTATCTAACATCTCCAAACACAAATGAAATACGTAAAGCGACACCACACTCTTTACTACAAATGTAGAACCAAGTCTTCGGATCTGTTTCCCTTTCGCATACATCACAGCAACTGCTGATCTCCGTGGGGGTTTTGATAAAAAAATCAAAGAATCACATTAGAATTTAGTATTTTTTTACTATACCAAATTATTCTCTCTAGTCCTTTAAACATCTCTCTCTCTCTCTCTCTCAAAATAATGCTTCATCAATGCATATGAAGATCATGTTCCTTTGGCTGTTGATAAGAGATCTCAAGAAGCAAAATAATGACTCTTGAAAACACAAGTAAAAGGCTCTTTTGGCTCATGCAATAGCCTCCAAAAATTGCTTAACAAGCAAAGCTAAACCATATTCAAAAGTAGTCCGAGAACAATCTCATGACTAGTAAAAAAAATTCTATAGCCACGATAGATTTCGTGGCTAAATCGTGGCTATAGGATCGTGGCTTTTTCCCGTAACTAATCGTGGCTATTCGAATGATTTTACCACGATTTAGCCACGAAAAAAGGTTATGATCTTATAGCTACATTTTTTCGTGGCTAAAACGTAGCTAAAACCATCTAGCAAATACCGATGGAGTTATCTCACACAACTTGTAAGGTAGATAGTTCATGGAACAACTCTAAAAGAAGTCAAATTGAAAAATTGCACTACTTAATTTTAAGCAAAATATCACCAGCAAAGAACATAATTTGAATCATTAGAAAGTCTACAAAACAAACTCAAAATCAGCATAAAAAATGCTACTCTCATGTTTAAAAGATCTAACAAAGTGATTTGGGATGTAATTGATAATACTTCAAAAAAGTTTATCAAAAGATGATATCTCTTAGTCTTTCTTCTATCCTCGTTGGGTCAATCCCGATCCGACATATGATAGCCTGCGTAATGCGATTAGTCAAATAATATTAATCCAAAACTATATATTAAAAAGACGTGTTACATGCATTTGCATGTGCATGTGCATGTGAGGTATATATACAAACGTAACGTACGTGTGGATGCATGTGTTCATGCATACCTGCGCTATGATTGTGTAAATGGTCTTATCATTCAAGTTATGAAGGTTAACACTCATAACTTGAGCTCCTTCTTCTTCAAAAACACTCACAAGCTTATGTAACATTACTCTTTTCATGTTTTGATGCACAATCAGATTCATTTCTATGGTCGAGTCTCGTGAACTAATGCTGAGTTTTGGCAGAAGAGACGAGCCTTCAGAGCGATTCGAGACTTCTCCTCTTAACAATGTCTTCTTCTTCTCCGCCAAATAATTCACCTTCTCTCTCATTTGGATCATGTATGATGTCGCTTTATCTATAAGTTGAGGCACTCGTAACTGTTGGTGCCACCATATGAACACAAGTTAGTTTCTAAGGCCATGATTATCGGGAGAAACCAGGTGATGATATGGGTAGAACCGAGAGAGATAAGTTCTTAAATGAGGGACGAAAGAAACGGTTCTTACTCTCTTTCCTATGTTTTCATTTTTTTATTTTTTATTTTTATAGAACCCCAAGTTAAGAGCTTGGAATAAAGATGCTCTAAGTTCCATGTTTTAACATAAAATGGCGCGCCTAAAACTCACAAACATGCAAATTCTTGAACATTGTGTCACATATTTAATAAAGATGACGATCGAGATAGAAAAAAATGGCCGGTTTTGTATATCTTTTTCAAGAAAAAGACGAAGGTAAACTTTTTTCTGTAAAATCGAAAGTCGGAAACGCATGTTTGCCTTGCTTAGCCTCAGAGCCGTTTCGGGTACGCACACCTAAAATTTGTGTAGTTATGTTTGTTGCATATACACATAAAATACATTTGTAGAATGTACTATATCTATATAGATAAAGAAAGAGTTATTAAGAAAGATTATAGAGAGAAACATACCCTACGAGTGGGAGAAACATGGGAGGAGAGTTTGAAGTAGAGATCTTTCATGTGCATTCGTCGTTGTTTCTCTCTAAGGTTTCGTTTTTCCTTCAAAGACGTTGAGCTTCCTTCTCCTACTTCTCTCTCCATGATTCTTTAATTTTGTTGTTTCCTTTAAGCTCTTGTATTACTTATATATTTTTTCTCTGTTCTACAAATCCATCTGATCTCTTTATATATAAAAGAGACTGAGGGAGAAACCTAGTCACAAATTTCAATTTGGAGAGAAAGAGCTTTGTAATAATTAGGAGAAAGTGATGTTTTTTCAAAGAAAGTCATGCCTATTGCTATTGCGTCCATGAGTTTACACACTACTTAACTATATAATAAGAAGGTTCGTTGTTATTGTCGAACACATTTGTAGGACCTATAGTGTTAGGATCTCACATCTCAAGTGTTATACGAGTTATAGTATAATAACATACTTTAATTCACTCATTGTCGATTGGTTTTGAGTCGAGTCTGGTAAGTAATATCTAAGTTTTCCTAGATCCAATTTCATGCATTCAAATTATTTGTCGAACTATTTTATACTATAGGTTTTGTTACAATGAATTCGAAAGTATATTATTGGATTCGAATTGCGTTGGAAGGGGTTGACTCGCCAAAGACGAGCATTTTACTTGGTTTGACTCCGCTTTGGGGATTAGAGATCTACGGACCATGAACTTCCTGATTATCAAAAAAAAAAAAGTATATATAAATGTACATGGTTACTAAAACCCAACAAAACATTCCCTACCTAGAGTACTATGTTTCCATCAAAATCAAGAAACGCAAAAGATGAAACTTGTATAGGACCACGAATCAAATAATTTCATATATCTTCAATTTATTTGGTACACATGTTTATTGTGGAAGCAAAAAATATCAACAAGTTATCATTATTTCAACATGCAAGAAAAAATCCAATCCTTAAAGAAATGAAAAGGACGTGTACTCTTGGCCATATGTAGCCGAAATTATTCACTGAGATCTAGTCGTCCATAGATGAAGACAACGTTAGAAAAAATCAAACTTGCTTAATTTGTTGAGTTATGGAGCTTAGCTTATTCTTAATACGCGCTATATAAAGACCCCAGAGCAAAACGGCACCGTGTTGATTATGACATCATAAGAATAAGAAGAGAAGGTTTTTCCGAATCCATGTCTAATGCACAATTTATTAATGCTTCTTTGGGGATCGATTCACTAAAAACGTAATTTTTGCAGATTAATGAAGACAAACTTAAAGGAAATCGATCTATAGCTTGGTGCAAGCGAAACAGTTCGTCGTGATGAGATTGGACAAATAGTATGAAAAGATTTATCCGGTGAATAGTTATTCTTGTAGTTGTCTCTCTTTAAGAAACCGAATGTGGTCTTTTTACTAGTATATCAAGTGTTAAGTCACCTTGAAAAGTTACAAACTCTTTTCACATTGACTGGAGTTGGAATTACTTGATACATTAAACAACTTTTATCTAAATTTGCAATGCAAGAGTCTGGATATTGTAGCTTGGTGATTGAGTCTCCAGAGTCAATCTTCAGGCACCAGGGTTCGACCCTCCTCCACCACGGAGTGAAAGGAACATGTGAGACTAATGGACTATCAGACCGGTCTGTTGTGGTCCGTTTGTTGACCAAAAAAACCCAAAAACCATATACAAATCTTTGATCTCCCATCTACCGACTTATTTAGGTATCCATGTTACATTCTCATCACCAACCACAGTCTTTATTACAAGATATTGATATCCCATGATCGCGAGATCGAGATCGCCATAATAGTTTCTCCTCTTACAATTACGAACATGCAATCAATAGACAACCATCGCTCCATTTCCACATTTTTCAAATCTTGATTTCATTACCACTTGTAGGACTATTATAACACATGTCCAATTTTTTCGTTGGTATGATATTGTTCGTTTCAAGTAATCGTTGGATGAAACTTTAGAAATAACGACTGTATTTTTTATCGCTCTGCTCGTCTCTGACCATTTCCTTATAAGCTGTTAAGTCTAATTTTATTTTTAGTGCATTTCATACATGTTTTTTTTTCATCTTTCAAATATTTGAATCTCACTACAAGGACGTACGTAGCTATTTAGCCACTATTATGATTTATGACTACGCACGACATATTCTTGTCCTTAAAATACGCTATTTAATTAGTCATTGTTTTTGAAAATGTCAAAGTTGAGAGCAATTTTTTAAATTAAACTTTCAATAAAAATACCAAAAGAAACCTAAAGTAGAATTATCTTGGTGTGTGTATATATATATATATATATATGCGCAAAAATATTAGTTAGATTCATATTTTAAATAACCTAGATACCCAAATTACAATTTTATAGTCCAAAATATTAATTATTTCTATAGTACTTCAAATAATTAAAATTTTTATACGGCTAGATAAGTTAAAATTATCTGGTAATTAAGATACGGTTAATAGTTTTAATTATTATTATATTTAAAAAAATATTTCGATAATGATATCGATCAATTTTTGTCGATGCATAAGGTTCTTACATATTGTTATTAATAGAGTCCACGTAAATTATGTGCATATATATATGTATAATTCTTCTAAAAGACGGTTACGGTTGCAATTTTATGGTTAATCTCATGGTTAACCGACGGTTTAAATACGGTTACCGTTAACTAACGGTTACGGTTAAAAATTCCGTTTAACTATTACTAATATATTTTTACGGTTGACGGTTGTAACCGTTTCATATGTTTACGGTCTGGTTACGGTTTGGAAACGTAACGTTATGGTCCGAAATACGGCTACGCTACGTTTAGATTTTGGCCTAAGTTTAGTAACGTAACTAATAGATTTTCAACGGTTTGCATCGGTTGATATAAATCATTTCGTGATACCAACTTAATTGATAGATTAACAGAAACTCATTGAACTACTTCTCTTTATTTTTGCTTTAGCGTCAAGGAACAAGAAGAAAACTAGAACGGTTTATCAAAGGCAAGTTCGGATAATACATAAAGACTCAAACCGGCGACTAACCAACCTGCAAATTCTCATAGCAAAACTCGAAAGCAGAAAGAGGCGATTTCGCTTAGAACATGGGTCTTTTGAGTCACTCTGCTTTCTTTTTTTTTTGGTGGAGGGGGACTCATCAAGCTTCGACACTCACTAGCTCAAACTCGATTAGCGAAAGATTGTTATCATCCTTCACGGTGATGTCCGTGGGCTCCTCTGCAACTTCAACACGCCCCCATCTATCGACCGCAAGCCTCATAGACCCTTTGTACATATCGATCTTCGCATTGCGCAGGGTCACTATAGTGCCCTCTTTCATCAAATCCACTGATCAAAAAACGAATGATAACATGAAATCAGAAACCTTTAAATCACCTAGAAATACCGAAAAAACTTGAACCAAACAATCCGCATTAGTATCTCCAAACTTGAACCAATGAAGATGCTAATTGAGAACAGAGGAAGCAAGATCGTAAAACCATGTATCGGCACCTTGTTCGTTTCTTGCGGTAAAGATTACGATTCCAGTTTCATCGCCAACTAAACATTCCGCAATCCGCATCTGACGTGCCTGAGGACCACTAGGACGACCTCCTCCTCCTCTCTGCATCACCATCTTAGTACTAACAACTTTCACGTTCAGTGTGTGACCATTGGTTCCTGGTCTTAACTCATTCACCTTTGTGAACACAGGCTTCTTCAAACCAGACGTTGCCTCAGCCATAAACTACAAAAATTAGCCATAAAAGAACCACACTCGCTCTGATTTAGATCCAATTCAACAACCAAAAAAGCAAAAATTTTAGTAATTTTAGGCAATCAGAACTCATAACCACATGCGATCAAACAGTTCTAAGCCATTGATCGAAACAATTTAACAAAACGAGCTATGATATAAAGATGGAGAATTTAGATCTCTGAGATAAACCCAGAACCACGAGAGGTTTAAAAACATCATTTTTCTTCAAACCCAACACACCCATTAAAGCGTAAAACAGCAACAATCGAAAAAGATCGATAAGCATAGCTAAAAATCTATACTTTGACCACATAAATTTCACAGAATCTCAGATCGAAACAGATGAAATTGAAGGCAACGAGAAGCGAATTCTCACTAAGAAGATCAAATTGAAAGGAAGAAGAAGCTAGGGTTTATGAATTCGCATACGTTTTCTCTTTTTTTGGCAGAAGAGAAGAGAAGAGACGACTTCGCGATTAGATCTGTCGAAGCGATAGTCTAAAAACTCAAATGATAATACTAACCGTTGATCCATTTCCTCGACACGTGTCGTCTCGTTAAAAAATCTTCATATTTTGAGATATGCCCTTGATACTTTTGCTAATACAAAATTACGACCTAATCTCCTGAACCGATTTATTATAACCTTTTAAATTCGATTTCACTGGACCGACCGGTTTATTCTGAACCGGGTTCACTGGTTGATTCGTCTTTCCACTCATCATCATCGAGCTGATCCATTAGAGCAGTAGTAGATGCTTTCTTCTTCTTCTTCTTCGTCTTCGTCTTCAATGGTTACGCTCTCGTCTCCGTCTCCTTCACTCTCTTTCGTAGAGACCAGTACTTATAAATCGTCTCACGTTTCGCGGGTTCTTACCTCTGATCATGTCGAATCGTCGGAACCTAAGATACTAAGAGATGTTCATATAGTAAGAGATTTGAGATTTCAGTAACATCAATTACGAATCACGATTTTGAGTTAATGTTTGTTTTGGGTTTGTTCGTCTTTAGTCAGAAAGGTTATTGGAGGATTTCACTGAGCTTGCGAGAGAGAACACTGAGAAAGATCTCGAGACTTGTGGGACTCTCGCTGCTTTTCTTGTAAGTTCAATTTTTTGATTTCTGCAACATTCAAGATGATTTTTTTGGGTTAAAAGAGTATCTGGGTTGTGAGAAATTGAAGGAAAGTTCTCAAAAGTCACTGACTTTATTGTTCTGAGAGTATTGGGTTATTGAATCTCTGGTGCTTATCACTTGCTTCATGATATTACTGGGAAGAGATGTTTTGGTAGACTTGATATTATAGATTTGTCTATTATGCTGTGAATCTTTCAATATGTGGGCTAAAAGTGATGCTATTGCTTTGCTTTCTTTATGTTCACGACGGCTTCTTCTTCGAAGTATACGCGCTAATCGCTTTGTGCATTCCTGTCCATGGTTTAGGAAAGAGGAGTTTTTTATGTAACCACTCTGATAATACCTAAGCAAGAATCAACTGCTAATTCTGTGAGTATCTTTAGAAAGATTTTCTCGGGGGTCATTTCGTGGTGTTTTAATGTTAAAATGGGTGCTAACTCGGTGCTTTAAAAAAAATGGGCAGTGTCAAGCTATGAATGAAGTGGATATGTTTTCCATACAAAACGAAAGAGAACTTTATCCGGTTGGATGGATTCATGTATACATCTCTCTTCATCCTCCGCGTTTTGAGACGTTTAGTGATCTCTTTGTCTGCTTTTCCTTGACTTAATGTGACAAGTTTGTGCGTCGTTTGCAGACTCATCCTTCTCAGGGTTGTTTCATGTCATCAGTAGATCTGCATACACATTACTCGTATCAGGTACTTAAGTATCTGTGTAACAGCTTTCTAAAACTCTCTGCTGATTACGATTTATTTTTTCTCTCCCGGTATTGCATGTATACAAAGGTTTGAGACATTTCGGTTCTCTGTTTCCCATCATGTCCTTTGTAGGTAATGGTTCCCGAAGCTTTTGCAATCGTCGTGGCTCCAACTGATAGCTCGAGGTACGTGCTTCTAGATCAACTTATTCCCTAGAATGGACTCTGAAACAGTTGTTTTCCCCAGGAGCTATGGGATATTTAAGCTAACAGACCCGGGAGGAATGGAGGTACTGAGAGGCTGCTCCGAGAATGGATTCCACTTGCACAAAGAACCAGAAGATGAGAACCTACTTTATGAACATTGCTCAAACGTTTACAAGAACTCGAACCTAAGGTTCGAGATTTTTGATCTGCGGTAAGGTAAACAACTCTTCTGTGACTTCTTCAGTAAAAAAGGTTCAAGCTTTCATCTACTGTGGGCTAAGGAAGTCAATAATAAACTGTCATCATAGCCGTAACCTTAACCGATTACAAATCGGATTCAGGTTAAGATTACAAATCACCTTCTTTTAAGCTTAAGCAATGTTAATAAAATTAAAATCAGAAATTGTTCAAGTCCTTAGACATTGTATCTGTTTAGTGTGTATGTACTTCTGTATATTAAACATCTACATAAATAAAAAGTTATCTTTTTATGTAAACAAAAGTATAAAACCAAAAACAGAACCAAAGGTACAATCTTTTTGTATTGTTAAGTGTAGCTTTCAAAAACTAGAGTCTTTTTTCTTCTTCTTTTGTTTTGCTTCACAAATCCACAGTGGCTGTTTTCGAGAACATGATAAGTTTCTTCGTACAGTCAAGAAGAGTCAAGAGTAAAACCCTTCTCTTTTCTCTCTCTCTACAGATGTCAGCATCTCTGTCACAGTTAGGGTACAGTCTCTCTCTCTCTCTCTCTGTTTCTCTCTCTCTCTCTCTGTTTCTCTCTCTCTCTCCTCTGGGTTTTAATTCAAAAAGCGAAGTTGTTACCATCGTTTTGTACGATCGTATATTCGCAATATGATTTGTTTTGACAGAGTAACTGCTGTGTATAAGCCAAACATCTCTCTCTCTCTCTGCATCCATTTATAAGTAAAAAACAAAAGAGATCACAAAAGTTCAAGCCTTTTTGTTTAGCTTTCCTTGTTTGTTGAGTGAGACACACAGAGAGAGAGAGAGAGAGAGAGAATGATGAGAAATGTTGAGAGAGTGAAGGAGTTTCTTCGACCCTTTGTAGATTCCAAAGCTTGGGACTTTTGTGTTATCTGGAAACTCGGTGATGATCCTTCTAGGTATACACACACACACACACACTCTCGATTCTAAAGCTTTTTGTTTTGTGGGTTTCTTCATGTTGAATCATCCAGCTCTATATACTCTGTTTTGTTTAAGTAGCAAACTTCCATCTTTGATTCATCATACTAATGGGTCCTTTGTGTTTATCTCTTTCCTGAATCGTTTTGGTTCTTGATCCGCAGGTTTATCGAATGGGTAGGATGTTGCTGCAGTGGAAGTTACATTGAGAAGAACATTAAGCTAGAAGAAGGAACAGAGAGACAAAAGATGGGTTCTTTATGCAGAGATGAACACAAGAAGCATCATATAAGAACTTTAGCATGTGAAGCTCTCTCTCATTTTCCTCTCTTCATGCCTCTTTATCCCGGGTATGTTTTAACTTTTAATCGATTTTTCGTCCCTTAAAAGAATGATTTGAAGCTTACTCTCTTCAAATTACAGGATTCATGGTGAAGTAGTGATGTTAAAATCTCCCAAATGGTTGGTTAATTCAAGTCCAGGATCTAGAAATGTATAAAACAAAGCTCTTTTGTTCATCCTTTTAAGCTTGTTTAAAAACCGTAACTGCGAGTATAAGTAAGAAGAGTTCTGCTCTCTATTTGGCAGGATGTGTTCAGCACAAGAGTTCTTGTTCCTGTGAGTGATGGTCTTATTGAGCTTGTCTCCTTCATTAAGGTAAAAAATATGTTAGCAATTTTCGCGTAATCTTCATGAAATGTAATCCATCTTTTCTGTTTTTGTTTCAGAAACCGTTTGATGAAAGAATGGTTGATTTGATTGTATCGCATTGTAATGCCTTCTTTGAACCATTCCCTGAACCAACACTGCGATTGCGGATCATTCCTAGAGAAGAGGAGTCTCCGAGCAGCGGTGTGAATCTTAGTGGGACATCAAGCATTTCCAGGGAGGAACAAGCGCCATGTGTGGTAATGAACAAAGGAAAGGATGTGGTTGTACGAAACACCGACGAATCCAAAGCTAATGAGAAGCTTCCGAAGGAACACTTTAAATCGAAGAATCTTCTTTCAGAGAGGAAAAGAAGGGAGAGAATCAATCAGAACTTATATGCTCTAAGAGCCATAGTCCCCAAAGTCACAAAGGTTTCTCTTTTATAAAACTTAATCTTGTTTCTTGTGATCTCACAAGCTGATGATTATCCATTTCTTTATGCTATTCAGATGAACAGAGTTGGAACCATCAGTGATGCGGTTGATTACATCAACGAACTGCTTGTTCAGAAGCAGAAACTTGAAGATGAGCTTAATGGAATCAACGAGATGGGATGCAGTGAAATCGCCGCTGCAGAGGAAGAAGAATCTGCAATTCGTAATCCAGAAACTGAGAAAGTTTCTGCTAAAAACCTCAAAAAGAAAGTGAACAATGAGGTATCGAATTTAGATAGAGCCTCAAGATGATTACATCAATGTTCTGAAATGTACAATCTCGCAAACTCCTCTGTTTTTCGGTTTTGTTTTCAGGTGAATCTTGAAGTCCGCGAGATAGGTGTGCGAGATTTCTTGATTCGGGTTACGCAAGAGTATAAACGAGATGGATTCAAGAGGTTAATAGAAGCTGTTGAATATTGTGGACTTGAGATCATCGACGCCAATTTCACTAGACTTGATCTCACAGTCATCACTCTTCTCAATGTCAAGGTAACATTTTGTCATTGCCCCCAAAACTTAAATCAGACTTTCTTCAAAATCTGAATCAAAGTTTGGAATCTTTGTTCAGGCGAAAAGAGTCGGTATTGCATCCGGAAAGCTAAGAGATTTGCTGTTCAAGATGATGATAACTTCAGACAATCCATAAAAGAAAAAACAGAGTACATATTGCTTCAGCCACAAGTTACTGATTCTCACTACCTTTAAACAACAGATTTTACATTTTGAAACTACACATTCTTGTGGGTTTTGGATTTTGAGTTCATTAAGTTCTTCATAAAGGACCCAAAACAAACAAAAGCTCCGGTTAGTTTAGTTTTTCCGGCGAACTCCGGTGAGTTCCATTGAAGGGTTTGGATCTCAGATTCATGGCTCTTTGTGGTAGTCTTGACTCGTGTAGTTACTCAACTCTGAAGAATCGTGATAAGTTCTTCTGAAATTGCGAATCTGATCACTGTATTGACCGGAGTTGTAGATCGTACTTTGACCAACTTTAACTCCATTTGTTAAATCCGACAAGTCCTCTATCGTGTCCAGAGCTCTTACAACCTGTGAGAGGCAGAGAGAGACTCCGTACGAGTCAGAAGGTTTCCTCTTTTTTTCAGAAATAATAATAAAAATGAATAAAAATAACTCTGACCTGAACCATACGAGGTCGTTTTTGAGCTGAATGTCTAACGCAAGACGCTGCCGTTTCGATCATCCTAAACACTTCGTCCTCAACGTAACGCTTCTCTAACCGTTGATCCACTACTTCGCTGATGTCACCTTTTTCAATGGCCTCGATTAGCCGTGGACGTGCCTTAACCATAATAAATTGAGATAATTATACTCAATAACCAATAATAAATTATTATTTAGTTTTTAATTCTTTCGAAAATAAAATTATATCAATTACCTCCACATTTATTTCTTTTTTTCACTCTTAGAGCATTTTTTAAAAATTCGTCTAATATTATATAAATATTTTTTGAACCATCCTAAAAACTAAATAATGTGTTTTGGTGGTATTTCCACCAAATTCACCCAATAAATTAAGGGTGGATTTGTTAAAAAACCATAAATTTTGTAGATGAAGTTTTTTCAAAAACCCTCGTTTGCAAATAAAAAAAATTTGGGAATACGAATTGTAATTTGATTTTTTAGAGAATGAAAGTTTAGTTAATGGTTTTAACAAAAAAAGGTTTAGTTAATGGCTTTTTGTTTATCTATTATAATTTTTCACATATTAAGTCTCGTGATTTTTATTATTTAATTTTGAAAATATATATAAATAAAAAATAAAAGTTAAATAAAAATACCCATTCAACGAGACTTTCTTCACCTAAAGGTTGAGAGGTATCAACAGGTTTACGACCAGTGATAAGTTCGAGTAGCACAACTCCAAACGAAAACACATCTGATTGTACTGTTAGCTTTCCACTTGACGCATACTCCGGTGCCAAATACCTACGATGATGATATAACTTTCGGTTTGATTAGTGCATAGTAAGTTTTTGAAGTCAAACAAGGTAAGTATAAACTTGCGGTTCTATCTTAAAAACTAATTTTATTTTTTGAAAATAAATAAAACCGATTTATTTCTCTATTGCGACTTTTTGGTAAATATTTAAATCTTCAGATAGGCTCTTGATTAATGTTTAAAAAATTAAAAGAGATTTTAAGGACGTGCGAGATATGCAATTGATTAGAGCCGACAAAATTTTTTTAAAATAGTTCTTTTCAAAAAGCCAAAAAAAAGTAATATATTTAGAGGTTGAATTCTATTTTTCTGGACAGGACCAAAACAAAGTTTAAGTCCGTCCTGAAAAAAATACATTTAGGTAATACTTGTGTTTGTTATTCATAATATATGTATATAGCTTCAATATTTTTGAAATATATGAATCTTGAAATAATATTATTCAGTCAATATGAAAAATTAAAAAGTTGTTAGCATGAATTTATGTATTTTTTATTAACATATGGATTACTTTTTTTTGGTGCAAAAGGAGTATTAAGAGTTTTACCCAAATGTGCCCATGACTCGTGTCGATATGTGTGACCGTACCGTATCGTTCAGTCTGGCGAGTCCAAAATCTGCAACCTGTACGAAAGCTCGGTCATGAAAAATCATAATGATTTCAACGTATCTCCTCTGATCATACTTTTTTTTTGGTTATTAAAACCCTAAAAATATTAAATATGTAAAAATCAAATATTGATTTTGCCTGAGCTTCAAATTCATCATCCAAAAGAATGTTTGACGATTTGATGTCCCTATGAATTATCTTCGGGTGACCTAAAAAAGTTTATACAAAAAGATGAGTAAACATTAAAATTTGTTGACAAAAAAAGAGTAAACATTAAAACTTAAATATTTTTCGCAAAAATTGTCATTTCATATAAATTAAAAAAATTGTTAAAAACTCTTATTTGTCATTGGCTGATATTTTTATTTAAAAAAAAACTCTTTAACAAAAATATTAAAACCGTGGGAAAATCAGAATTTTGTTTATAAATCCAGAACCGTCTCTAGGCATATGCCGAAAGTGCATTTGCGCATGAACCAATTTTTTTTTTTGCAATTTTATGTTAGTTTTAGGGTCAGTTTTTTTGAATATACAAAATTTTTTCTTGAACATAGGGTCCAACTTTTTTTGAACAAGGTCTAATATTTAATTGAGACGGCCCTGTATAAATTTACGTTGAAAATGCAAAACGACATTCTTTGTGAAACGAAACTAAAATCACGACACTTTTTGTGAAACAAATGAGGTAGTGTTAAGTAGATTGTTTTAAATCATAAAAATTATATTCACATTTGATAAAAATGTAATAGAGATTAGTAGTACTCACAATCTTCATGTAAATAAGAAAGTCCTTTAGCTGCACCTATTGCAATCTTCACTCTTCTACTCCATTCCAAAACCGGTAAGTCTTTGCCTGTCACCAACAACAAAACTTAAATAAATTATCTTACCTCAAATTAGAATCCTAATTTATAAACAATCCAATTCAGAAATTTTAATGTAGAAGCAAGTACCATGTAGATGGTAATCTAAAGTATTGTTAGGAACAAACTCATAGATGAGGAATCTATGTTGCTCAGAGATGCAATAACCCACAAGTGACACTAAGTGCTTATGATGCACTCTACTTATGATCTCTACTTCAGCTTTGAACTCTCTATATCCTTCTGCGCTTATCGACTTTAGTTGTTTGATCGCGACTAGCTTTCCCTCGCTAAGGACGCCCTTGTAGACGCATCCGAACCCGCCTTCTCCTACCACATTTCTCTTGCTAAATCCTTCTGTTATTCGGCTTAGCTCTTCGTAGTTGAAAAGAGTCTTTGCAGTTCCTATGGCGTCCGAGTCACCATTCTCGTTTCCAGGTTGTTGTCTATAGTTAATGAATCCCTCTGCGCCAAGAACAAAGTCTCAGGATGTAAAAAAAAAGACCAAGAATCAAGAATCAAGAATCAAGAACCAAAACAAACAGTCAAGAACACAAAATCAAGGATCAAGAACAAAGTCACAACAAGAATCATAAAGAAATGCAAGAATCAAGAATCAGAAATCAAGAACTAAAACAAATTGTCAAGAACACAAAATCAAGGATCAAGAACAAATTCACAACAAGAATCAAGAATCATAAAGAAATGCAAGAATCAAGAACATGACATGGTTTCAAGAATCAAGAATCAAGAATCAAGAATCAAGAATCAAGAACTAAAACAAACAGTCAAGAACACAAGATCAAAGGATCAAGAACAAAGTCACAACAAGAATCAAGAATCATAAAGAAATGCAAGAATCAAGAACATGACATGGTTTCAAGAATCAAGAATCAAGAATCAAGAATCAAGAATCAAGAACTAAAACAAACAGTCAAGAACACAAAATCAAGGATCAAGAACAAAGTCACAACAAGAATCAAGAATCTTGAGCATAAAGAAGAGCAAGAATCAAGAACAAGACATGGTTTCAAGAACCAACAATAAAGAACTAGAATCAAGAATCAAAAATCAAGAACTAAAACAAACAGTCAAGAACACAAAATCGAGGATCAAGAACGAAGTCACAAAAAGAATCAAGAATCTTGAACATAAAGAAGAGCAAGAATCAAGAACAGAGGACATGGTTTCAAGAACCACATTTTAAGACAACTCCGAAAGCGAATCTTTACCTGTATTTACAGAGACATTAGGTGGTGGCAAGTACGGCTCGTTAGACCGAGCCGAAGCAGATTTTTTGTTTCTCCTCCTCCTGAAGAAAACAGCAATGATGAACATAATGACCAACACGCCTGCGATCCCAATACCGATAACTATCTTCTCATTGTTATTTTGTTGGCCATTACCACCATTTCCATTAGTATTCTCACTATGTCTACTAGAATCTCCGGAATGGTTAGTGGAGCTGGAGATGGAAGGCGGAGACGGGGAAGAAGATGACGGTTTTGAATGATTTATTGAGGAATTAGGGCTTAAGGGAATAAGCGGAGGCGATGGAGGAGAAACAGAGTTGTTGTCTGGTTGTTGCTCAATAACTAAAGCCGGAGGAAGAAGAGGAGGAGGAGGAGGAGGAGGAGATTGAGGGTTTGGAGAAGCCTCAATCTCCGCGGGAGAATCCCCGGTTGGGGTGGATTGAGGTGGAGGCTGAGGCTGTGGAGGTGAAGGAGGTGGAGTTGCATTAGTAGGCTGATTTGGCGGCGATGGAGATGATTGTGAGCCGCCAGGAGAAGGAGGAGAGGTGGTTGGAGGTTGCGTCGGTTGCGGATTGGGGGTGGTTTTCTGACCAATTAACCACCGCCAATCCACAAACGGCGCTATCTTCTTTCCGATTAAATCGGCTTCTTTCTGGACTTTGTCCATTTTGCATTCACCTTTTTTGCTTCTCTTTCTTCCTTTCACATGTTTGAATTTTCGCCATTGAACCAGTTCCTTGTTAATCAAGAAACCATCTATTTACTTAGGATCCAAGCAAAAATGGGGTTAAATTTCTCAATAAACCCTAGAAATCGAATCTTTTACAAACTATATCGGTTTCTATAAATAATATGTGTTTAAAACATCTTCAAATTTTGTAGAAATTAACAAAAGAAAGATGAACTAAAAATCCAAGCTTAGACTTGCGTCTCAAGGAAGAGAGTTTTTGACATGTTGTTTCAGATTTTTTTTTTCCCTCCGGATAATTTTTTTTGTCTCATTTTGTGTCTTTGTATAAAAATAGAAACTCTCCTAAAAATCTCAACAATTAGAATTCTAAAAATGACTTTGAAAATAAGCTAAAAATCCACATGAATATATCTCTAACAGTAAATAATTTTTAAGATAAAAGATTAACAATATCTTGAAGATTTTACCATTCACCTTCATTATCGGAATAACACATAAAATTAAAACAATATCTATTCCTTTCTGAATAATGCTCAAACTCTATGATCATAAAGTTGATAGTATCCAAAAAGATTGTAAGCTAAATCGTCGTCGTAGTAGTAGTAGAATATTAGGCTAAAGAAAGATATACATTCATCTACATTCTTTAACTTGCAAGAATCAATCAACATACATCGCGATCGGATTGAACTCTGTTTCTTGCTGGCTTCCCGATTTGTAAACAATCAATAGGAGGAAGAGTAGGAGTGTTGAGTTCACCAAATGTTTGCCAGCAGAAAGGATCATACATATGATACTTTTCTTGAATCGGTTTAAGCTCAATCGCGGATAATTGCACATCGACGCAAGGGAAGTTATCGCTGCAAGCAAAATGCACGGGTTTTACCGTGTAAGTTCCTTTTATCCGCTCGTATGTCACTCCTTCGACTGCTACTGCTGATGTTTGGTTCTTGCATTTGCTATGGTCGCAGTAGAATTGGTCTATTACAATTGGAAGTTGGACTTCGTTGAGTTGAATGTTTGAGAATAGTATCCCTTTCACTGATCCTACTCCTCCTTGCCATGTTTTGATCCGGACGCCGGTCATCGTGTTGTGCATCGCTACGTCTCTTACTGTTATGTTCGAGACGCAGGCTTTTGTGCTGTCTTTTCCTAGACTACCTATGCTTATTCCGTGGCCCGGTCCGCAGTTCACATTGTGTACATACACATTTGAGCAACCCGTTTGGATCGAGATACAATCATCTCCTGCACACATACACACATAAAGACTAGGCACCATAAATCGAATATTCAAGATTCGAGATTTGATATTCAAGATTCAAGATTCAAGAATTGAGATTAAAGATTCGAAATTTGATATTCAAGATCAAGAATTGAGACTCAAGATTCAAGATTTGAGATATGATATTCAAGATTCAAGAATTGAGATTCAAGATTCGAGATATGATATTCAAAATTCAAGAATCGAGGTTCAAGATTTGAGATTTCAAGATTCAAGATTCAAGGTTTGATATTCAAGATTGGAGATGCATACCGCAAGCGAGTGTAGTGCCGTGAATAAGGACATCTCTAGTGTTCTGGAGGTGAATCCCATCGGTGTTAGGACTATCACCGGGCGAAGAAACGGTCATGTCATGAACCACAACGTCCACACAATTATCGAATTTAAGGTGGCATTGAGGACTGTTTTGGATCATTATACCGGACACTTCCACGCCAACACTCCCATAGAATCGCAACGCCTAAAACAAAACCAAAAATACAGTTTCATCAAACAAACCATTCCTTAACAAATCGTAAGTCACAATCTACGAAATGTTTTGCGTTTTTTAAATTCTCACCGTAGGTTTGATGCTTGGCATTCTCCCATCTAGCTCGCTTGTTACCGGCATTGGAGGATGTTCTTGAACAGAATTGTTCAAAGGAACAATGAACTTATATTCACCATCAATGAAAGGATAATCTTGTTGCCACCAACCAGAACCTCTTCCATCAATCACACCATTGCCTTGTACTTTAATTCCTTTAAGCTTTGTGAATTCAATCCACCACATTAACCCTTTTCCCCACGATTTTGAATCCGTTGGAGCTATGATTGTACCATCAAGCTATATATTGATCACACACACAAAAATGAGTTAAGATTCTTGAAAAGATGCAACTTTTTAGTATTCAAGAAAGACCAATTCTTACTTGAAACACAATGTTTGCTTGACAATAAGGACCAGAGAACGAGATCGGACCGATAAGGAAAGTATATTCAGGCGGTACGATCATCATCGACGCCTCGATTTTACATGCTGCTGCCCAAGTTGCTTCAAATGCCTACAAACAAACAACATTATGAAACTATGTTACTAGTTAACTTATTTTGTTCTAGAGAGCAACTATAGTTAAAAAGTTTTATTTGTCATTTACTAATACATTTTTAAAAAATCATCTCTAACTAATACATTAAAACAATGCGAAAACCGAAATTTTGTTTATAAATTTGTATTGAAAATGCAAAACACATTTTCTGCGAAACAAAAGGAGGAGTGAACATTATGAAACTATGTGAATAGTTAATTTATTTTGTTCTATAGAGCAACTATAGTTATGGTTATTAAGGCTTGTGAATTTTATTTGTCACTAACTATTTATAGGTTTGTCTTTTTCTTTTGTGAATTTTACCTAGAATATATGAAAAAAGTTTAAAGTAACTTTACAGAACAGAGAGATCTTTTTATGAGCTCTGCTTTTTTTTTTTTGTCTCGTGTTCAATAATCTTGCAACTGTAATTTGTCTTTATTGAAAAATTCTTGAAAATGAAATATAAAATGCTCTAATCTAATAAAAATTCAACAACTAGGATTGAAAACTGTACGGATAAAGAAATTAATAAGCTTTTTTCTATTTAATTAATAAGCTTATTAATTTCTATTTAAAGAAATTAATAAGCTTTTTTCTATTAATAAGCTTTTTTTAACTTTTAACAAAAAAAATTGTTACTAGTTTTGTTACCTTAGTGTCATCACATTTGCCATCACCTTTAGCTCTAAAATCCATCACATTGAAAACCTGAGATCCTTTTACCGGTGGAAGAGGTGGTGGTTGTACTACTGGTGGTGGCCGTGAAACCACCGGAGAATTACTATAATCTTCACCTTTTGGAGGTGTTTTCAGCTTCGGTTTCGGTTTAGGTTTAGACTTATTGTGGTGATGAATATTGTTGTTGTGAGAAGTGTGATGACTTTTCCCATGGCTTTTTGGTTTCTTGCTTGACAAGGAATCAGACAAATCAGAAGAGGTTTTGTGGTTATGTCTCCAATGTCTTCCTCTTCTAGCAATGCAGGTCTCTAGTGTTACTGACCATATCAAAACCGCCATTAACATCATCATTGTGATGCTTCTAAGCTTTAGACTTCTTCTCATTTTTTTTGTATCTCTCTTTTTGTCTAAACAAAGAGAGTTTTTGGTGGTTGTGAGTAAGAGATTTTTGGTTTGAGGTGAAGACAGAGAAGGTTTTTGATGGGATTTAAATAAGGAAGCAGTCCAAGAATGTAGAGAGGCTCACGGGTTTTCTAAATGGAATTTAGAAGAAAAAAAAAGTTTTAAAGAAAATTTTGATTGAATATTGTCATATTATTATTTGAGTGAATATTGTCCTATATATATATATATAAAAATTAAAAATAAATTTACTAAACAATTTAAATCTAATGCTTGACTATAGGGTTTATTTAAAAAGTTCTCGAAGCCATTTTAGTCTAATGGTGGACGAAAAGGTTAATTAATGTTTTTACATCGATTTTCTGAAGATGCAATTTATTGCAGATTACTGGAGACATGTTTATAAAAAAATCTTCAATATGGTGCAAGTATAAGTATTCGTCCTGGTGATGTGATGTATCAGATGAAACGAAAAGATTTGTTCGGTGGAAAATTGTCTTAATAGTTGTTATAATAAAAATATTAATGATACAGACGGTAAACACAAAACAATCGAAGTCTAACCTTACTACGTACAAGTATATAACGTATAAGTTATCTATGTATGATAATAAGACCATAATGTTTGATTTTAGTTGGATTTTTGTATAACAATGTTGATATTGACATTGAATTACTCCTCGATTATGAGTAGAAGAACTATGCTAAAAGTGAAAAGTAAAACAGAGATTTTTTACTGTTGGTAAAAAAAAGTTCAAGTCTTACTCAAATGGGCAAAACCTGAACATGTGAAGTAGATATAAGTCAGGGGCTATATGTATGCCACGTGGAGAGTAATGGATGGTTAAAAGCTCATCTAATTTTGGTTGCAAGACTTACATATATATACACATGCAAATGTATGTGCATATGAATGATATCTATGGAACCATGAAGTGGGGATACTCAAAATGAGGTGTATATTCAATTTTAGGCTCTTGGTTTTTATATTGTTTTTGTTTTGTTTGGATATATACATGTGTTTATGTAATAATTGTATTGTATTGTATGCATTTGTTGGATCATTTTGTAATGGCATGATTAGAGAATTGTATGATGTGATATTTACCAAAATTTTGTAATTTATGTTAAGCATGTATTTAGTTTTAAATACATAAATTATTTCTTTTTATGTTTTAAGATTATATATTCTGCAGATTATTTTGCTATTGGTTGAGTTATTATTAAATATATACTAAATGATGTTTTAATCTGAAATAAACAAAAGCTTAAATAATTTTTTAAAATGGTGTGTGGAATCTTTGAACATTTTTCAAATGAAATATATGGAGTAGTAAAGATTAGAGATTACTTCGACCGAATAAAACAGGAATTAATACAAAATTCGGTTAAAAATCATAGATTATAAAATTTGAATTCTCTAAAAAATAATGATTAATAAAGAACCTAAAATGCAATTATTAATCACATTAGTACAAAAATTCTCAATATTTGTTTCTCATTGAGTCCATAATCCGATGGAAGCATCATTAGGTTGAAAAGTGGATAATCAAACCCTCACAGCAAGATTTAATAAAAAGAAAATCAGACTGAATTATTAGATTTTTGGGTATTAGTTTGTCTAATTTTATTTGTTTTCTTGAAAATTTAATTTATAAAACATACTCACACAAACACAAATGTTATCAATATATATGTATATGGATGCATAAAATGAAAAAGACTCGTGAGTGGGTCTATATGTTGTCAATGGGGCACTGATTATAACATCTCTTTTAGTACTCACATGCACCACTTCAGGGGCATTGCTTTTATATTCACAACTTCTTCAATTATTATTTATTTATATAATTATTTCTTTCATTTTCTTTTATTATTTTATATTGAATCTCTATCTTAAAATTCATGTATTATTATTTATTTATATAATTATTTCTTTCATTTTCTTTTATTATTTTATATTGAATCTCTATCTTAAAATTCATGTATTATTATTCAAGGAAAAAAACTGCTACTCAAGGAAAGGGCATAAACAGAAAACAGAAAGTAACCGAAGTTTGTTTCTTTATGTCCTCATATTTTTCTCTTCTTTATCTTTTGCTCATATTTGTATTTACACTAAACTATAATGAAAATTCTAAAAACAAAATGTTGTCGGCATTGTTTGTGAACTATAAAACTATAAAAGTGTTTCTTATTTAGTATATCAAGACTTTGATCAGTAACATTGATGCTATATATAATATGCACCAATCAATGACCTATAGGCATTCCGGATTGGTTTCGGCTCCAAAATTTTTTGAATTAATATGTAGGTTGACCGACTTTAACCGAGAAACAATATTAAAAGATAATTTTAATAGGATTAAGTGTTTAATTAGATAAATATTATTTTATTGTTTAAATTTATCTTATGTTTTGGATTTGAATTTACATTAATTAGAATTTATTTCTTTATTTCTTATTTCTAATAGTATTAGCTTATTTAGTTATGTACAAATATGGATTTTGAGCATCAATAAACGGAGCCGTTCCTAAGCACAAGCATGATAAGCATAGGCTTGCGGTTCATTTCTTTGAGGAAAAATTTTAATATTAAAAACGGTTTATTTTTTAAAAAGATTTTTAAAATGTATGTAATATCGGTCTATATTTTCTTTGCGGATTGCAGCCTTGAAAATCTTAGGGTCGGCCCTAATAAAGGAGAACAAGATTCAACACAATTTAACATAATACAAATTTTCTCAAATAAATTTATACATAAACAATTCACTTTTCAACGCTCTAAAAATTTATAATCTCATAAATCTCAGAATCGGTCATGTTAATATCTATTATATATATTTATATAGTAATCGTGGAGTGATAAACATGTTAAATTAAATTAAAAATATTTCATGAAAGTCACATATTTAATTATGCAGTCATGTACGGATATGCATAAACCATGTTTGGGATTCAGAAAAAGCTTTGTGCGCTCGTTGTTTTGCATACTTTCTCTGTCAAATAAACCTAAAATTAAGGAACAAATCCAAAATAATGCTCACTTCAACTGTTGCCAAGGAAAAAAAGTAAGTAGTTGTTTTGTCTTCATATATAAAAAAATGAACAAGGAACTATTTGTATTATTTAATTTCTAATTGGGTTTTCAGAAGTAAAATTATAAATGATAAATTGTTAATCATTGATTTATTATTCTGCAAATAGTAAAGTATCATGTGATGAACACAAATTCGACAGAGCCCCCTCTTCTTGACAGCCAAAAAGCTGGTGGCTATCTAATATATATCTGATTCTTAAAATTATACTAATAAACAAAAAAGGATTATTGTAACAAGAATATCATCACATGAAACGTTAATCTTCATATTAGTAAGAAAATATTCCAAAAAAATCTTGATAGACTTTTTTCTTTATAAACATGAATTACAATGTGTTTGTTGGATGATATATATATATTGGTAGAGGTCTGTCAGACCTTAATATCGTTAGAACGAAGTCAGACTAGATAAGATATTCATTTTTTGGCGAGCCAACTCCCCCCAACGTAACTCTTGTGACCTCATATTTTAATAGAAAGGATTTTACCACTAGTCAAACACTTCGCTGGTATGATGTTGGATGATATTTTACTTTAAACCTTTACTTTGTTAGGGTTTATTTTCTGTAGATAGTGGGAACTCTCTAAACAAGCTTTTGTATTACTTTTGCTCAATCCGATCTTGCGTGCACACATTAGTTCCTAAAAAATATAGATTTATACATTGACAATAATACTAAAAGTTAATATCATGCACTTAGAGAGGAACAAGTGAATCAGTGGTTGTACCATCTCTGCTGTCATCACACGAAAGCATGATTCAAACTGCACATGTCTCTAGTGAGAAGACCTATTTACCATGACGATAAAAAAAATTTAATAACATGCCCTCAAGTTTAATTGAAAATATGAAGATAGATAGTCATAGAGACCAGAGACATGTTGGCTTCTTTATTGGGATTACAGTTAGTTTCAACAGTTTTTACTTCATGCAACAGATATATAGGATCCAAATAGATGCATCTAAAATGACCTTCTCTTCGATTCAAATATAACAAAAATGCCACTATTCATTGTTGCACGAGACAAATAAGTACAAAATAAATTAGCCTTACTTATTTATTTCAATACTTTTCTTTTCATGACAAATAAGTACAAAATAAATTAGCTTTATATTTATTTCAATACTTTTCTTTTTCATGAGGAAAGGATCCTGAAGAATCAGGAAATATGTCAGACAAAACATTTATTAAAACTAAGCCTAAAGCCATCGTTGCATTTATAAAATCGAAGATTTATAGGTGGACCAAGCTTGTTGTTGCCTATCTTTGTTGGTTGCTCTTAGTTACGAGATCGGTAGAAAACAATGTCATTTTGACGGAAAAAAAAATGTCATTTTGTAAGACCGGCGGATTTACTTAGATACTAACGGAGATTCTTTTACCGTTTTTAAAAAGAAAAGGATTTCGGAGAAAAAAATTATAAGAGTTTTCAAAATAAACCGTATTAAAATGATTAAAAGTATATCATTGATTGGAGATGCCGTATGACATATATTCTATTAGGATTATAAAATATTTTTAATTTTTATTAAAAATCAGCGATTTGTAGTTTATATAAAAAGAATCTTTTAGCAAAAGTAAATAAAACCTAAAGGGTATTCGAACTAATTTGTCTGGATTTTATGCTTAAAATGCATCAGGATATTCACTTTGAAATCACTTTATGATTAATGTCAAGTTTTGTTGAAATTTTGTATTTACTATTGTATTTACTAGTTTGTACTTTCAAAATAACACTCCCGTTGTTTAATTGTCATTAAAAATATTTTTCACACAAATTAAGAAAATTGTTAGAAAGTCGTTTTGACTTTGATTAATAAGTACATTGATAAAAATTTCTTTTTCCAATTAATAAATTAATAAACTAAATTTTAAGTAAACTGCGAGTTATATTGTGAACTATATATTACATTGACCTATAAAAAGAGCTCCGATTATGATCTATAATCAGGCTCGTCTTTGAGCATAAGCCAAGTAAACCACCGATTAGGACCACCAACATTTTGTAAAATATTTTAGGGTCACCAAAAAAAAAGTTCATATGATAATAGCTATATATATAAAAATATATAGGACCGCCTAACATCTTATACTAACGAAATATTATTTAAAAATATTTCACATATTTTAAATGCATCTAAACTTAATACTTTTTAAATTTTAAATAATATATTTATAAAATAACTACTAATATTTTTTCGATTAGGGCTACCAATTTAGTAAGATCGGTCTGTCTATTATATAACCATGTGGTCACTCCTAAACCAAGTCGTTACTTTGGCTACCAACGTGCACTATACCCCAAAATATAAATTATCTGGCATTCAGTTTCATACTATTATATGCGTTAAAAATGAGATAATCAAGAAATATTATACGTGGATGCTTATAAATATTGTTGCATTTATCTTTATTTTTTACTTTTAACGTATACACAACTCATACATATAATAAGTCAAGAATCGATGCGACTATAATTGTATTTATCTATATGATATATATAGATAATAATATGGACGAATCTGTAAGGTGCACGAGACTTTTGTAATTATTGGATATGTGATGATGATAAAAAAAAAAATTATGCCCTTTGACTTCACAGCTCGACTCTTTATGATCTCGTGCCAATCTTTTTTTTTTTCCTTGTTGTTGATAAATCGAAGCTTATATTTTTGTGGACCGTACCATTTCTCTGATATGCCAAAAACTATACATCATAAATTACCTGTCCTCTACGTTTTTTTAATTAAATTCACGCATTTTGAAAAAAAAGATAGGACACATTTATCTATATTATAATCAAATGGTAATACTCATTGTATACTATATAGTATCAAAATAGTTGATGTTTTACGAATTTTTTTTTTATCAAATTAGTTGATGGTTTTAATTTTCAATGTAAAATTACTTAGATTTTTATGTTTTTGACTATTGATATTCTCCAGAGTGTTTTGTCATAGTTTGTGATTAGGTAAATAATAAATACTCCCTCTATATCAAAGTAGTTGATATAAATAAAAGATTTTAGTCTTTTACACACAAATAAAACAAATTATTAGGGTTTTAGTCTTTTAAAAACAAATAAAAAATCATTTGAAAAAAAGAAAACAAATCATTTAACTTTTGATTTTTTCTATACTAAAACACTATTTATTATTTATCTAACCTAGCCTAAACCAATTACAAAACAATTTGTAAAATATCAATATCAGTAGTCAAAAATATTTAAAAATCTAATTAATTTTACATTGAAAGTTGGAAAGAACAACTAATTTGATATAAACTTTTATAAAACATCAACTAATTTGATACGGAGGGATAAATAATATTTTAGCAGAGGGAGAATAAAAAATTAAACGATTTCAATTTCTTAATTTGCGTCTGAAAACCTATAACATCTACTAGTTTGATACGGAACGATTACTTGAAAAATCGTATGAATTGACAGAAAAAATATTTGGGTAGATTGAGAAGATAATGAATAAGATATAGAACTATTCTAATATTTTTTTGTACAATATTATATAATCATATTAAAAATCGTAATAATCATCTTTTCTCTATACTTATTAGACACAAGAAACCTAATTAATCACTAGTTGATACGATTCTACATTTATTTTATAATTAATTTTATTTAATGTAGACATTCAAAAGAAAATCTTTTAACTTTATTCTTTTTAAACCGCAAGTGTAAATATTTGTAACAAATCACTTGCTTCGTGTGGTTTTTGTTTCTTTGATTTTGGATTAACGACTATGTTTGTTTTATCTTTTGGCAAATGCGAATTTGAGTTTTATATGCCGTCTTCAAGCGCATAACCGCTCGTGAACCTTTTTCTTCTGATAGTGTTTTTTTTATTGGCTCCCCGTGAACTCCATGCAACGGCCTAATAAATTACCTTATTGTCCTTCTCTTTTGCAATCTTTTTTGCTTTGTTTTATCATTTTATTGTTCTCTTAATTAGTTCTAATTAATTTTGATAAGAGAGATATCTTATGAAATGTAATTTTGATTGCTCCTTTGATCGGAATAAAGATAATAGGAGCGGATTAAATTATAAGAGATTGCTATGGCAAACATATCATGTCACCTCTAGCTTGTTTATTATTGTAACTTACAATCCCTTTTGTTCATAATGATATTTACGGTTTAACAAAAGAATGACATATCAAGCCATGATTCGCAATCTACAAAATGTTAATACTCCCATGCAAGCGGAAGCAATGGCACTATTACATGTTACACAAATTGTGTGGACAAATGGATTGAAACATGGTTCGAATGGGATATTCGAGAATTGGTAAACATAATCAATAATGCCAAAGATCTTCTTGAGATTTACTAATGTAATCTACGATATCGGGTGTTGGATCAAAAGATAACCGAAATGTTCTTTGGATTATGTCAATCGAGAAGAAAACGAATCGGCAAATAGATTAGTAAAATCAGCTTTACTTTCAAGTGATATATATGTTTCTTATGTTTTGCTACCATCATGGCTTATAAACTCTTTGTACTACCCTTTTAAAGTTTGAATGGAATTATTGAAGATGTTAATTTAAAAAGGGAGAGAGAGATCATTATAAAAAGAAAATAAATAATTGTCGAGGACATTGTAACTTGGTGGTTGAGTCTCCAGAACCAATTCTAAGCACCAGGGTTCGACCCTCTTCACCTGGAGAGAATATGTGGAGCTAATGGACTATCAGATCGGCTTGTTGTGATTCGTTTGTTGACAAAAAAAAATAAAGAAAATAAATAATAGAGAGTGTGTACTTACTATTCTATTGCTTCATAAATTCACATAGACAAAATTTGTCTCTTTTCCCACTCACTTGTCCAAATCATTTTGTTCTTTACACTCTATACCATAATCCAATCTTCATTTTAAACACTTGGATGGTAGATAATGTAAACACGTGGACATGCATTATATACATTATACGGTATGTCAAATTAAATACAAATGTCAGCGATGATCACATGTATATTATTTATGTTGAAACATAGAAGCAGCCAATGATTCTTGATGATCTTAAAGTCTTTTTACTCGCAAACTTACCGTTTGTACCAATCGCTTTTTTCCTCTAGCCATTTGGAAAATTTGGCGTTTCTAAGCAAAAGAAAAGGACAATGATGTATATGATTGATTTTATGTTGAGGGAGGTGAAGAGAAATTAATACAAACCTTGTTCATGGGTGAGGTTGAATTGTTGAAATCTCCACACGACAATCTGCAGTACTATAGTAAATCCATGATTGACTCTGAGATTCGTGAGGTTACACGAATTTGTAACACCCCCGTCGTCTGCTTCCATGTGTTCCGATGCCCCTGTTCAGGTCCGCGAACTCATCATGTCCGAGGGATGGAAACGTTATCTCGAAGAGGTTTTAAACTTATGATTTACTATCCATGCAATCACTATACGATTTTTTTCCATGTTTTGTTTTCACTCGCACGATTCCAGCACGATTTCAGAAATCACTCCGTAGAAGGTCATCTATCCTAATATTGCTTCAACACAAGCATACTTTATTGTAGAGTTATCTTAGGACTAGTGCACTGTGGTAACATATGTAATCAAATCAATCATTTTAAGCTCTCTTTACATACTCCTTTGTCTCCATAAATCGGAGGCTCACATTATCTCTTTCACATAATACATATTAACTCAATTTTTTTTTGGAAATTGCCATATTTCATTCGATTTTTGAGAAAACCAAATCTCATTAAACTTCTTACCAATATAGCTAGCTAATGAATGTTTTAGAGGCTCACCAAGTGTTGTTAGTCCAACTGAACAAGATCCATCACGAGTCCGAGTAGCATTTGAGACGGGACCATATAACATAATTTGGTTCCAAATTTGGGAGGATTACAAGCCTTGATCCGGAACCTTTTATATGTTATTTATATGTTAGATTTAGGTTATTGTCAATTTGGGCTTTGTGGTATGTGTATTGACACCCTCCAAACAAATGCTTTGTGGTATGTATATTTTATAGAGATTTTTGCAAAATAACATTTCATTGTAATTTTTTTTTTTTTTGCAATTTTACCTCTATATACCGAAATTGCACATCAACTCATCAAGTGAAATTTAACATGCAATATAACCCTCTTAAGTTTCAATTCAACTACCAATAACTCTAATTTCAAAATCTAATGGCAATTAAACTCAATTCCATATTAAATTTCGAATCCAATCGACAAGTACAAGAATTTAAGATATTGAATAACGAAACAGAGGGTTATATCGCGTGTTAAATTTTACTTGATGGATTAATATATAGTTTCAACATATGAAGGTAAAATTACAAAAGAGTTAGATTTTTGTGCAGAAAACTCTATTTTATAATATATATTTTTTCACTAACTTTTTTATTATCCAAACGTACGAAACCAAAAGTACAAGTCAAAGCCGGAAAACGATTAACCTTTCCGGAGTCAAAAGCCGGCGAATATATTGTTACAATCCCCAGAGCCAAGCCACAAAAGAAATACGAAGACAAGATCATACAACGGATAAAGAACCTAATAGATGAACAACCGAGAACTAAAAGCATAAAGTCGATCTAAGAGACAAGCGAGATCGATTGGAGGAGTAGTGGAGCTAAGAAGACAAGCCGAAAATACTGGAAAAGGAAACTCAACCGGAAACTTATTCTATTGCTCTTCTTCTGAAAGAGCCACAAGAAACCGAAGAAACCCATCCCGGCAGTGAAAGAACACACTACTAGCTGAACTAATTTAATCTAACACCGACCAAAGGCAAGATCTCTACACACAACCTTACTGAGAAACCGGAGAAATCGTAGTCCCTAACTAGTAGGTCATGGACACCTCTCGCTTCACCCGCTAAGCCCTTAATCGATTAGTGAATAAAGCCTAACCGAGATTACAACTTCCTAACAGAGATAGGCATGAGCAATACAACCAACTTAAACTCTAAAAATCTCAACCTAAACTCCAAGGAAGCTAAACCCCTAGGACAAACTCTGATTCTAGGATTATTCAAAATCAGATTCCACATAAAGGAGAACTTGACCATATATAGACGACCATTTTGCTCTGATCTACGTCGTTGCTCCACTTGCCGAGAAATCGAAAAGGAGATCGCATCCACCGATCCAATCCAGACAAAAACCTAGGCTGTCGAATTATAAGTGACGAGAAAATTTCCGACTAAACCTAAAGCATTAGCCGCCCTAAACCTCCACTGTAAGTCATCACCCATACCTCGCCGCTTCACCAGATTAATCGCCGGCGACCAGAGAAGGACGAACCATTAGCTCCGCCATCTCTCCACCATGGATCGACTCCAGGGAAAGCGAGCATATCGGAAGGGAAAAGGTTTAAGGGAGGAAGGGAAAGAGAAAATCAAGATGTGATGAGAGAGCTCCGACTCCGGCACAGAACAACCGGACCGGAGAAAGCGGGAAAAATTTTATAATATATTTAGAAAAATAAAATTTTAAGAGTTTTTAACCACTGATCTATGATATATTTCCTCCCAAAATCTATGCTTGACAACCAGTATCCCGGTTTAATCCCGGTTTAATGGGTTGTTTCAATCCAAGTGGTTGTTGCCTAAAAAACCCAATCTGGGCTTTTTCAAAGTTTTCTGAGCCCACTAAGAAACGGCTTATATAGAAAATCTTAAGGAAGATGTTGAAAAAACTCACATCTACACATGTGAGATTATCATTCTATTACATTCATATGTTAAAAAATCATAAACATTTTACATAACAGTAATTATAATTTTCAAAAGTTGACATATATAATAATGTATTCACATTTTTCTCCACTTTCTTTTGTTTCATTTTTGGTTTTCATGTGAAGAAGACTTGAACACTAGAAGTTTTCAAAGACTTGCATACAGGACACATCCTTGTGAATACATCACATTCTTTACACAAACTCAAGTGCCTACACGGCACAACTAACACCGATACTTCCTTCGCGTTGCACATCTTGCATCTCATCCTCGGATTCTCCATCATGTTGTTGTTGTTTGGATCAATATATGACGAAGCTGCATCATCTATTTCGCTATCTCCAAACCCTTCTTTGCCTTGTTCTGCTGCAACAATCACATTATTGTTGTTGTTTTGTTTGTGTGACATTGCTTGTTGGAGATTAGTCTTTAAGACATTAACTAAAGATTCATTGTACTTTGCTTTGTAATGCCAATTCTGAGCTTCTGTTGTCACTTGCTTTATCCGCTCCACGAGCTCTTTATTCTTCTTGTTCATGTTATCGATTTCGAGATCTTTCTCTTGAAGCTTCTTGCTTTCTTCCTTCTCTAAAGTTTTGAGCAAAGATTCAATGTGTTTCCGGTTTATTTCCCTCACACCTTTCGCCATTTGAACTGCCTAAACCACACAAGTTTACATTACAAATCGAAAGAACCTTTAGATCGCAAAAAACAGAGAATACGCAGAGACAATCAATACCTGGATCTTGATGAACTGATCAAGCTCATCTTTTTGTCTATGGAGGTCAATCCGAAGACTATCATCAATTGATCGAAAGATCGGTGAAGAAGCTACAATTTTCCCACTAGCAGAAGTCAAAGAAGAGTTACGCTCATCGTCATCATTCGATAATCTAAGACCAGTTGATACAACATTCTCCTTAGGCACTTCTTCTTGAACACTAATGCTATTATGATTATTATAGTTCAAAGACATCTGAAGCTTCTGTTGTCTTCGGACAATGCTTTCGGCTTCTCTTCCTCTTTTGTTAGACCGAATCATAGTACCGAGATTATCGTTAGCAAAATAGTTTACTGGATGATCAACAACACTGCACTCACCTCCTCCCACTGCACAACAACAACAAATCAAGACTCTTAGTTTCTTGATTGAATCATTAGGACATTATAAAGAAACCAAAAACTTACTGGTGGTTCCAAGAAACTGAAGCTGATTCGATTGTTCTTGAACGAAGAAAACCGGTGGTATAGTGTTTACATTGTTTCCGCTTAGCATCTTCCTTAAAAGGTTGTATTACTAATGATGTCTGAGGCAAAATCAAGATTTGAAATTGTCTTAAGCAACTAATGTAATGAACATACTCTAAATCAAAACATTGAACAATCATTTGGAGACTTTGTCTTTAAATACTAAACAAGATCATATAATGTAATAAACAAGACAATGCTAATTCATAGAACAATAGATTGATTGATTGGTTGATTGAATCTATAATCAACCAAAATATTTATAAAAGAAAAGACAAATTGATTGATTGATTCAAAAGTCAAAGTTCCATATAAATTTATCTAATGCTTATTCCTAAAACAAAAAGCTTTGATTTTTTTTTTGGTTAATAAAAAAAGCTTTGATCTTTGGAAGAACTAACTTGAAGGAATCATACATAAACCCAGAAACAGAAACCCTAAATACAGAGAAATTAACATAAAGAAAATAAAAATTATACCTTTATTAGGGATTTTCACTAAGATTGATTTGGTTTTAACAAAAAACGTTAGTTTCCTTTCAGATCCTGCAAAAGAAATTTAAAAAAAGTTTTAAAATTAGTTTCTTTTTTTGCATGAAGAACACAGAAAAGGTAATAATTAATAAGGAAATGAAAAAATCGAGAGAGACTTACCGATGATTAAGGATCTTGACAGAAAAAAGATGCTTTTGTTGTGAATCTGAAACGGCTTATAGAAGAAGAAGAAGAAGAAGAGAACACAATAAAATCAAAGCTAAAGAAACGGAAGAAGACAAAAGAAAGAAGCTAAAGAAACGGAAGAAGAAAGGAAGAAAGAAAATGAATGATGAGAGCAGAGAGCATTGGAGCGTGACAGTGGTGAAACAAAGTGGGGGAAGTTTGGTTGGTTTTTTGGCTATTTCGAAAATTATTTATTCTACTATTTAAATTTTCTTTTTTTTATATTTTTTTTTTTAAATCCAAACCGGTAAACAAAAAGAGTAAAATGAAAATAATTGTTATTTTTCATACGTTCAAATTCTTTAACAATAGTAGTTCTTTTTTTAATTCATCACATTTTCACGTTTTTAATATATATATATATACATATGTTCAAATAAAAGATTTTAAAAATATTAAACACACATAATATTAAATCTAAAAAATTTTGAAAACTATTTTATTTAATTTAGTTTTTGATAACAAAATCTATAAGTAGTTTCAGATCGTCACGCAAAAAAATTATGATAGACAGTAGAATAAGTGATGGTCAACTAACAGGTGGGCCGTTAAAGCATTTTCGTCACTTAAACTTAACCCCGGACGGTAACGGAGAACGTTATAGAAGGCCGTTAACTCGCGAGGGGGTCCCACACGCATGGTCGTTGGGGGCTAATATGGCGGGTAAATTTTGGCGGGGAAAATGGAGACTGGCTGTCTAGAAACATGGACCGGACCAAATCGTCGCATGCCAGATTTGTCGGAGGATAAATAATAAAATTGTTTTTCGTTATTTCTTTTAATAGGTGTCGGTGTCCGGTGTTCGGCTCGGTTTCGGGAAAGAACCGTTCGGTTTCGAAACTTAGGATCCATATCAGAACCAAACACTATTCGGTTCGGTTCCAAAATTTCAGTTCTGATTCCATTTCTTTCTGTTCCGAGATTTATGATTTATTCGGTTCTTTTTTCAAAATCAAAACCGGAACTGAAATTATTTTTGAATTTTTTAAAAAGAAATAAGGTTTTCGGTTTGCGTATTCGATTCGATTCCGGTTTTGAGTTATTCGATTCTGGAACTTAGGATCAATATTGGAATTGAACGCTATTCAGTTCGGTTCCAATTCTGGTTCTAAATTTTCGGTTCCAGTTCCGGTCTTTTGATTCGAGATTAAAGATCCAATCGTTTTTTTGACTGAAACTAAACCCAAAGCCGGAACCGAAAGATTGGTTCAGTACCCGTCGGTTCAGTTCTTTTGCCCAGGTCTATCTTTTTTTATTATGCGGAAAATAATTTATTCCTTGGCTAAACGGAGGAGAATAATTGCTACTTAAAATATAGCAATCATTAATCATAAATCATAGTGTTCGTATAAAACTCTTGAAAAGTTTAAAAAGTTGCAAAAACAGTGAGGAATTCCAAAAATTATATGAGAAAGAAATGTGATTGACATGCTTTTTTATTTTAAAGACTTCACTAATATTTATATTTGTAAAACATGATGAAAACTTATATAATCGAAACTACAAAATTTCCATGTATTTTCGTTATTGTTTGATTATGTTTGTCATAAATAAAATCGGTTTTGGATTTTTGGTTAACTAATATTACTATACAAATAGATTTGTATACCAATTGCAAGTTTTTGTCTACCTTTCATATTTCTTTTTCATCCTAATTATATGTGTTAAAATTCATAGGTTTATCGAAGGAAATAATAAACTATAAACCCTAATTGTTTAACCGGCAAGCCACATTACACCGATGGTGTCGTATCGATTTTTATTGTAGTTTGTCGATTTTCCTTCTTTAAATTTCTTTATTGAAGCTAAGTATAGACAAACTTCTTATGTCATGATCAAGATAGATATTTTTCTCGTTCATCTTCTTTGATAAAGAAAATATTTCCGCCAAATTTCCTCTCTATAAAAAATCATAAGTGTTTTTCTTTTGGTTCTAAATTTATAAAGATTATTGTTCTTCTAACAATTTTGCTATTTTGTATTAAGATTTGTTTGGAACATACACAAGAGTCATTCCAATATTGAAAACCAATGTTTTGAAGTATTAGTCAAAGTCACAAGATATGGTGTTCGGTTTTTGTCTTAAATAAATATACAAAACCGATCATTTTTTCTATCTCGGTTGCACCTTTTATTAAAATAATGTGAATCTCAGAGCTGACCATGACTATGTGTTGCGCTTAACATTTGTTTTCCTTTAAAGTTGTTAGCAGATATTCTCTATTTAAACCGAAATATCTCTTAATTTTTTCTACTAATTTCAACAACGATAGTCTAACAAAATGGAAGGTCTGTTGAAACTTCATCTAACAATTAAATTGAATCAAAACTAAAGGATGTAGGTTAGAAAGTAAGAAACCTAGGCGAGTCTTTATTCTTATAATTACGGTTTAAGAATTATTCAACCTCTTTGTTCTAGATTACTCTTATCACCTGTTAATCAATTTTATTGGAATAATGAGAAGAGAAATATGTTCACACGGTTGTGGTCCAGTGGTAGAGGAAATATGAGAATGTTTGAACAACATTCTCTCTATGGTTCGATTTTTCCTAGAAACAAAATCACATCCGCGTGGGAAGTATGGGTTATGGATTCGGCCTATAGAGTTTATCTGATGTCTGGTAACAGGCGATTCGGCTATTCCGACACTAGTCGGTTAGGCATTTAAAACTCGGACCAGGCATTATGGTATTCAGTCCACTCTGTAGCTCAAAATGCGTTCATCGTCGGGACTAATCGGATAGCTTTGGATTATAAGAAAAAGAAGAAGAGAATGAGAAATTTTCAAAATAGGCTCCCACCACTATGATTCAAAATAGCACCATCTCCATATATTACTATAGAACTTTAAGAGAATATTTACACGTGTTGATATTTTTAGTCTACTACTGCATGCACGCAGGCGAACATCACGTGTTATTTACTTAGCATTCACATGTATTAACGATTATTTTTGTCCACAAAACTATACGTTTAGTGGTATGTTATGCAATTAGGTTTAACTGAAGTGCATATATGTCCACCTTCCGGAGCTTGTCCGGTCTAACTTTTCTGATGGCTATGTTTTTATTGGCAGGTTGTTTCCGACTAATTAGACATAGTCTAACCGGTGGCTAATTGTGGTCTTGGTGGTCTCCTTGTTTAGCTAAAAGGTTCGGAGTCTAGAGTCTCTAAACCCTTTAGAATAGGATACTCTGCCTTTAACGAGTCAACCCTCTTAACGTAATTCGAACTTGTGGCTTTGTACGTTCTCTTTTAACAAAAAGGCATTTATCACTGAATCAACTCTTCGTTGGTCTCTTTATTTAGCTTTATAGTTTTGTTTTTAAGATATTAGATTAGACCTAACCTTGTATTTAAGGGTCTTTTAACTTTTTGGAATTCTTAGATAGGAATTTGCTATTATTAGCATATTGAGTTATAAGTATCTACTTCGGCTCATTAAGAGGGACATCCGGTGCTACCGTCCCGGGTCCCGTCGAGTGTTCCAATAATTAGGGGTCCAAATTTTAATTTTAATTTTCAAAAATTAAAGAAATAGTATTTTTATCAATTGAAAAAGGTCTAAATTTTTTCAATATGTATACTCTTTTGGCTTTGTAGCAAATTATACGGTTAAAATTTAAACAAACTTTTTTTAAAAAAAAAATTTTACTAAAAAATTTTGAAACTTCAAATTTAAAAACCGAAATTTTTTTCGTCCGGAGTCAATAATAATAATAATTTCGAGTGCTATTTATATAAAATGAATTCGCATTAAAAAAAAAAGTATACGTACGTTAAAGAATCTTAATGTTCTTCATCAAACAAAAAAAATCTTAATTTTTGTATCACATTAGGTAGTTGTTACTGTAATTACACAAGAGTTAAGGAAAAAAAGTTTTAATCAATGATAAATAAACTATAAAAATACAAAATATATTTTAAGAGAAATGTTTTTAGCTATGTTATGATTTCGTTTTCACACCATATTTTTTTTGTTAATTTACTAATTATTCAACTTATAATTAATAGATCCACAAAAGTTACAATAATACTAATAAAAATATAAATTCTCTTAATTTTTTTTCAGATAACAAGGGTAAAATGTGAAGTCATAATCAAAAGACAAGTTAGCTTCAACTAATAAATAAAATGTGATCAAGTTGAAAAAGTGACAGATTAGAGAATCTATCTTTTGGATTCTATCCTCTATTTTTAGCCCTTCACTTGGATTGCTCTTGGATAATTCACTAAATGAAAATATCCAATTTTACCCATAAATATCATATGGGCCATATGTATATCAATGTATGTATATGCTTGTGTATTTATATTCATTAAGCTTCCCAATTTTGTCACAAAAATATCTCATCTTTTGTTCCTTTCCATTATAACTCAAGTTTCTTCTCTTCCAAAGTTCTTGGATCTAAGAAGAAGAAGAAGAAGAAGAAGAAGAAGATGTGTACTCATAATGAAGAATCACAACAAAACATCCCTTGTCTCCATTGCCAACCACATTCATACATTCGTATGGTACATATCTATATATTATATAGTTTAAACGTTTTGAATTTGGTTTGGTGTAATAATCTTCAACAAGGTTTGTGGTTTGATTTTATTAGGTTCAACATATGATTGAGAGATGCATTCTATTTCGCATGACTCGTGACGAATGCATCAAGGCGTTAGACCATCACGCAAGCATTCTTCCACTTGTTACGCTCACAGGTGAGTCTTTACAACGTTACATCTATATAGCATATGATTCTGCTCGATAGATTTTCTTGAAAACATATGATTGTTAACACTATAACAGTCTTTGTAGTGAAACTGAATAAAAGGTTTTCAAAATGATATACTTAGAGGTTCTATTTTGCTAAGTCAAATCAGTTGTTAAAAATCGGATGAATGAAATAATCATTTGTACAACTTCTAAAATTATTTCACATCACCATTTAAATTATTGTAGAGATTCTTTAGAATCATCATTCACTTCTTTAAAAGAAAATCTAGATATTTTCATCATAATATTTAGATAATTATAATCACTGTTCTAAAATTTCCCCACCTAGACCGATTACTCCCCGCGTATAGCGCTAGGCGGTGGTCGTCCGATTTGTTTCCTCAGCAATCCGATTTTTCAAGCATTACACTAATTAACTAATGGAATTGGACTTTTAACTAAAATTAACTCGTAAAATCAAATAAAAATATATTACAATCACTAAAATTATATAAATTAGTTATTTTTAGAATAAAAAAATGTACAAAAAAATCTAAAAGTCAATTTTATAAGCTTATTATAAATTTATAAAAACTAAATTAAATTAAAAATATCAAAATAATCGGAAAAAATAGTCCCGTTTAATCTTGTTTAATCTCCGATTTTCTAACTAGGCGCTAGGCCCAGCTTCGCTGCTCGACTAGTGCCTAGCTCATTCTAGAACCTTGATTATAATGTATATTCAAGATATTTTGCTAAAATAGTTGAGAGTTAATAAGAATAAAATGTTATAGATATTTTGTTGTTTAATACCTCGTTTTCTATGACATTTTGAGTGAAAGATAAGAAGAGTCATTTTCTCTTCTAAATAGTAAAACTTCTTCAAGATTTTATCTTCTCAAAATCCTTAAAAACTTTCTGCATCACCTCAAAGAATATTTTCTTTCCTATGTCAATAACTATACAAGAAATTGAGGGGGAATGCATATTGTAAAGGGTTTCTAGGATCATGTTCCTCATTTATATATTTGATACATATTACAAAAATTAGAGACTTCATAAAATTCTATACATAGCATGCTTATGATATTGAGCAAGTGTGTTACAAATGCTTTTTTGCAGTTTGGAGAGGACTTCAAAGAGAAAATAAAGATTTCTTTGAAGCTTATGGCCATTTCGTATCTCCTAGGCCTTTCTTACGTAAGAGGGATAAATTTTTTTTATCATCTAGCTTAATGATAAGTAGTTCCTCTCACTAGAGTCAGGTGCAAAGTTTGAACTCTGGTTCTGTAAGATGACAGCAGATGTGTTGCAACCACTGACCCACTTGCTTTTCTCAAATTACATTTAATTTTATAACAAAGTTAACACATTGATAAATTATGTTGCTAGCTAGAAGCTACTTTGACGGAAAGATGATTTTTGGTGTTAATTTTGATCAGGCGGGTATGTTCGGAGATCGTCGTCGAGAAGGATACAATGAAGAAAATCTCTTTCATTCTAGCTTCGATATGTTGCCATGTTGGAGAATAAGCTTGAGCTTTTTCATAATGACAACAAAGTCGTTTTATTATTTTAGTTTGATAATTATCAATGCTAATCCCGCGCTTAACGCCTCGAAATATTTATAAATATAGTTAGTTGAAACGATGCATGTTGTTACGTAAAATATTCTATTATATTATACATTATACATTTATTATGCATCACATGTATACACATTTATATCATATTATATTATATTTAATTAATACAATATATGTTATATGAATTTGAACATTCTAAGTGAGATTGGGTTGCTCGAATGATATAAACTATACTTTAACATAAAACGATTTATGATGACACAAATATTTAATAGTAGACAAATCGAATGATTGAAGCTGAAACGTTGGCTTACGAGTTAGGTGGCATAATCACTCTGAGATTTGATGAACAATTGGAACATTTCACCAGCTTTTTCTTTTTCATGAAGGAGTAGCTGCAAAGTCTTGCAAATCTTTTTGTTAAATATTTTGATTAGTAACAGAAAAATCAATGGAATTGTGAAGCCAAAAAACTTTTACGAGATCAAGTAATACAATTTCTCTTTTGGGCTTTGGAGGTATGTTCAGAGGTGGGCATTTTAACCGTACATGATTATTCGAACCGAAACTAACCCGAAAAACGGAACCAAATTTTTAAACTGAATCGAACAAAATACATGAATGAGTCCAAATTGTAATTAAGGTTTTGGGTATCGGGTATATTCGAAATCGAATCGATATCCGAACGGATACCCAAAAAATACTTGATATGCGAACGGGTACCCAATATCCAAATACTCAACACTCTAATATATATATGATTAAATCAGTTCTGAAATGTTGTTTTTTGAAAACTTTTCTAGTTTTTTTTTTGAAGATTTTTAAGTATATACTCTCTTCGGTTTCGCAAAAAGTGTCATTCTGACACTGATCAAGCATATTAAGAAAATTCTTAAAATGTCTTACATACCCTTCATTAATAATTTAAAATTAATTCTCTCTCCAATTAATACATTAAAACAGTAAGGTTAAAACCGGAATTTCACTTATAAATTTGCATCGAAAATGTAAAACCACACTTTTTTTGAAACAAAATTAAAACCTCAAAACGACACTTTTTGAGAAACGAAGGAGTATATATTATATTTTTGGTTATTTTTAAAATATTTTTAGCGTAATTTAAATATATTTTTTATAAAAGAAATAAATATTTGGATATATTTGATATTTGAAATATCCATAGTATCTGAAATATCTGAACTCGTATAAAATTTGGCTATTTTGGGTATTTTGACGGAACTGAAACCGATCCAACCGATAACCAGACCGGATTTGAACCGAAAAATATCCGAATAGGTCTAAACCTCTGCACCGAATATATGATATCCGGATGGATCCGACATTCGATACCTTAATGGGTATCCGAATGTCTATCCCTGGATCGGTTGATGAGATTAACACATATTAACTTCCCAAATATATTGAGACTTTTTCGTCCGAATAAAATGTATTTCACCGATCAGAATTCGAACCGTGCAACTATTTCTAGTGAAAAAAAATTATTTGTCATTGTGCTAATGACAAAAAAAATACTTAATTAGTACAAATATATTTGTTGTGATGAATTATAAATTCATCGAAAGATTATAATTGTTCAAAAAATCAATTGAAAATCGGAAAAAATTATTGGTTAATGGAGTATTAATTTTTATGGAGTATTAGTTGGCAGAGGCTATATATGTATGGATGAGTATGAGTTGGGTGAGCCAACAGCTAACTAACAAGAAGAACCTCAAGCAACCATTCTTCTCTCTACTCATCTCTCTACGGTAACAGATCTGCCATTTTCTCGCTTCTTCTTCTTCATTCCTTTGATCTCTAATTTGCAAATTGTTCATCCTTTGATCTGTAATCTCTCTCTCGCTCTTTCGTCTGTGATTTGTTAACCAATTCCTCAATCAAGGATTCTCAGTAGCTTTAGGGATTCATAATTATTGTTCTGCGGAATCGATTTGATTAGGAAACGTTCGATTTGTGTGTGTTTCTTACTCTTGGATCTGTGGGGGTTTTTGATTTTTTTTCTCCAGATTCGAAAATGGCGAGGAAGAAGATCAGAGAGTACGATTCAAAGAGATTGGTGAAAGAGCATTTCAAAAGACTCTCTGGCAAAGAACTTTCTATTAGATCCGTTCAGGTTTTTACATTTTTGCCTTTGGATCTTTGTCGCTTTGGTTTCTCCGATACATAAGGCAGATCTTGTTGAATCTCATTCGATCTTTTTTCGTTTACGTTGTCGAATCCTTTGTTGCAGATTAACGAAACGACTGATCTAAATGAGCTAGTGGAGAAGGAACCATGGCTATCGTCGGAGAAGCTTGTGGTGAAACCTGATATGTTATTCGGAAAGCGTGGCAAGAGTGGTTTGGTTGCCTTGAAACTTGATTTTGCTGAAGTTGCGACATTTGTTAAAGACCGTTTGGGCAAAGAGGTTATCTAACTTTTTTGTTGTTGTGAGATTCTTAAAGTCGAGACCATTTTGTTTATAACTCGGAACATTTCTCTCTATGTAGGTTGAGATGAGTGGATGTAAAGGACCTATAACAACATTCATTGTTGAACCGTTTGTCCCTCATAATGAAGAGTATTATCTTAATGTTGTCTCGGATCGACTTGGTTGCAACATTAGCTTTTCAGAGTGTGGAGGAATTGAGATCGAGGAGAACTGGGACAAGGTAAAGCTTTCTGAGTGTTTTTTCTTTCTTCGGTATCTTCCATCATAAATGCTGAAAGCTCCGTTTTTTTCTACAGGTCAAGACAATATTTGTACCGACGGGTGCTTCCCTTACACCTGAAATATGTGCACCTCTTGTGGCAACTCTACCATTAGAGGTACATCGATCTTTTTCATTTGATATAAAAGGGTTGTGAATATGACATAGAATCCGCCCTTGTAGCATTGACTGATAACATTTCCACATACAGATCAAAGCGGAGATTGAAGATTTTATCAAAGTGATTTTCTCCCTATTCCAAGGTATTTGAAATGATAGCAGAACCTATATATAGATCAAATAACCTTTACCGCGATGAAACTTAAGCTTTTTAGTCTTGTTTTGTTTCGTGTGCTAGATCTTGATTTCACTTTCTTGGAGATGAATCCTTTCACACTAATTGATGGAAAGCCTTATCCTCTGGATATGAGGGGTGAGCTTGATGATACTGCCGCTTTCAAGAACTTTAAAAAGTAAGTCTGAACTTCCCAACCCTTTGAGCTTATGAACTTAAAGAAAGTGCACATGATTAAGCCCTTGAACTTGCAGATGGGGAGACATTGAGTTTCCTATGCCATTTGGAAGAGTGATGAGTCCAACAGAAAGCTTTATCCACGGACTCGATGAGAAGGTATCACCACGTTTGTCTGTCAGCTCCATATTTATGTGACTAGTCAAGAACTATTTCTCATTAGGCACCTTTTCTGGCTGCAGACAAGTGCGTCTTTGAAGTTTACCGTTCTAAATCCCAAGGGTCGGATTTGGACAATGGTAGCTGGAGGAGGAGCAAGTGTCATCTATGCAGATACTGTATGTCTCCTAAAGAATCAATACCAATAATCTCTGCACTTTTAACGATTCTAAAATGAAAAATTCTTATCCAGGTTGGAGATCTCGGGTATGCATCTGAACTCGGCAACTATGCTGAATACAGCGGAGCACCAAAAGAAGATGAGGTCTTGCAATACGCAAGAGTTGTTATCGATGTACGATTAAATATCCTTCTCCTTAAGCTTAAGACGTTTCTTCTCTGTGACTGAATAATAACAATACGATACCGCAGTGTGCTACAGCAAACCCCGATGGAAAAAGCAGAGCACTTGTGATCGGAGGTGGAATTGCTAACTTCACTGACGTTGCTGCTACTTTTAATGGCATAATCCGCGCTCTTAAAGAAAAGGTAAACTCAAAGAAAATCTTTTTACTGACTAAGAAGTGAAGACGGATCAAAAGTTAAAACATGTTTTGTCTTATCGTGATCGTATATCTCAAACAGGAAGCAAAGCTGAAAGCAGCAAGGATGCATATATTCGTGAGGAGAGGAGGACCGAACTACCAAAAGGGACTTGCTAAAATGCGAGCCCTCGGAGATGAAATCGGTGTCTCCATCGAGGTCTACGGTCCAGAAGCAACCATGACCGGTATCTGCAAGGAGGCAATCCAGTACATCACAGCCGCAGCATAAGCCTATCTCTGTTCCTTCTCATCTATATGTGTTACCAAAACGTCTGTTTTGTTTTTAAGAAACTATATCTCTAGCTAAACTACTTTCAATTTCGAAAAACTCTTGTGGTTCAATTCTCTCTTGTCTTAAGTTCTCCTCGGATTCAATTAATAATCATTGTTACTCTTTGTTAATTTGTTTGCCCTGTTTTCTTTCGATTTGATCATATCCGAGTTCTTCTTCGTCGATACTCGACTTAAAACTTTAAATCCTTAACATATTGCTAATGAAAGCTTACCAAGCTCTCTGATTCAATGTCTAAGGCACTTGTAGCTTCATCAATGACCATTCTTAAGGACGGCTCTAGCAATAACGATCCTGCGCCACTCGCCACCAGGCATTTGAATGCTGCGTTCACCTTCTTTGGTTTAGTTGATGATTCAACACATGATAGTTAAAACTAAGACCATGATTAGCTATTTTTATAAGTGTGTATGATTTCGAAAAAACGAAAAAGAAACACACATCCAAAGAAGATCAAGATTATAATCTTCTCATAGTATTATATTAAAAGAGGATTGATTCAAGAGCAACAAGATCTTCAAAGTAAAACATTTCAAGATCAAACATTACAAATGAAATCAAATCAAAAGAACTCGAAAACGCGAGCCTGATGCCGATATATGACTTGCCGGTTTTGCTATTACCATAAAGATCCAACAACTTTTTTCTTGACTCCCTCCCTTCTCATAGCCAAGCTAAAACAAACTTTTGGTGAACTTTCTCAAACATATGTTCCTTTGTCTCTTCCTTGAATGAACCAATCTGCATTTTTTCCGACCGGTGACTCTCTGGCTGAGGAAATGTTCTTCATTCCCTTGAAGAGTTTTATGTGGTTTTGAGGTTTAGAATATAAAAGATTTGTAGGTAAAGTATCTATTTCAAATGGGTTATATAGAGAGAGGTGTGTAGATAAAATATGTGGGTGATTTTTATTTTGTTTTTGGAAGGTGGAGTTGATACATTATTGGATAATGATAGTCATATTTTATGTTTGGTCCATGTCATAGTCCAACTCAATGTTTCCCACTTTCTGTCCTTTTTTTCTTTTAAAAAGAAGTATCCAGTTTAGCCTGTTAAAGTTTGGTGTTGCATCATCACCACATTCATGAGAAATAAAAGTGGTAGATTCAGGAGGCAAGTGGTTAAAGGTCAATTTTCGAGGTCACTTCATCGGAGTTTGACTCTATTAAATCGCGTTGTCCCGCTTAGTAGGGTTATTTGGCTATGGATCGGATCTTGTCGATCCAATTGTTGACCAAAAAAAGATTTTTGTGTTTATTTGAAACGACTGTTTTGCCCTTTAGTAATTTTTGGAACAAGAACCGTTTTTTTATTTTTCCTCCGTTTTATTTTAAGTGAACTTTTATATAGATTTTTTCGTTTCAATACAAGTGTTGTTTTCGAGTTTCTATGCAAAAATTTTAATTTATTTTAATCTCTTAACCAATTAAATATTACAATTATCTTTTAAACTAGTTGAAATAGTTTTAATTAATGATGATTTTATGTAAACTAGATAAATTCTGTAAAAATTTGATGTTCATTTATTTGTGTGCATATACTTAAACATCACTTAAAATAAAATAGAGGGAGTAATATGTATTGTACATAGCTATCACCTATTACTTATTAGTGTCAAAATTAGTTTTAAAATTTTAGTAAATGGATTTTACACTAATCAGATTATGTGGAAAATGGTTGCTCACAATCAAATTTGAATATATTTTACTATTTAATTAACGGAAAATAGGATACATTTTAGAAAAGAACATGTAAGACAGAAAGATTTGAATGTGTTTTCAAAATATTCACTTTTTTTAACACTTCAAAATATTCACTAATAAAACAAAGACTTGTGGTGCAGCTTGGCTCTTACGGGATCATAACGGAATGTGCTCTGTTCATGGACGGCGTGCTTACATGAATGTGTCGTCTTCACTGGAAGCTAACCTTCTGGGCGTCTTTTGGTCCGTTGAAAGCCTGTCCAACATCAATCCAAGCAAAGTCGTGTTTGAAATATCTTCATCACAAGCGGTTGAAGCCATTCTCCATCCACAGAAATTTCCCCTGTTTCGAATTGTCTTAGCTGATATTTACTCACTTCTCCAAGTGTTTAGCTTCTGGCGTTTCGAAGTAGTGCCTAAAGACTGCAATTTAGTGGTCCAGGAAGTGGCTAAAAGTGTTACGTCCACTTTTCATTACCAGTCTTACATTGCCACTAATGGACCTCTCTGGTTACAAACAAGAATAGAAGCTGAAGCTACTTTGACATCATCACTTTAAGGAGAATCGCAACCTTCGTCTCTTACTCCTTGCCACTACAGTGTGGTCTTTTTGTATTACTTTTTTCTTCCTTTGGAGTCTCTCGAGAATCCTACTGGATATCTCATGTTTGTCAGGTTCTGTGGCACTATGTCTCTGTTGCTATATTTTTGAATAAGATCCCAAAAGCGTTAAAAAAAATAATAACAAAAGATATGATACATTTTAGAAATATCAACTACCGAAAAAGCTGCTCGAGAAGTGCAATGTTACGTTGTTGTTTCTTTAAGCAAATTGTGCGTTCCTTGCATGCTTTCATATAAATATATATAGCTAATTTTATTTAATTTTCAACCACTAGCTTATTAAATATCTCAATACCATTACTATGTAATGCATAAAATTTAGGGCAAAAAACATGATTACAAGAAGTTTAATTAGGAAGATCATCGATGAGGAGAAATTTTTATATAAGTCTAAATCCTAGAGATAAATACCTTTAAAAAGGCTATAAATGTTGCAAAATAATTTAGATTTACACTTACAAAAAGGTATCACTATAACAAAAAAAAAAATTCATCAGATCAACATTTTTATGATAAAACAATACATGCTTAAGTCTAATTCAATGTAAATCTCTAATAATAAAAGGGATAAGTTTTGCAGAGAGAGAGAGAGTGTGAGACATTTTTCTACCTCTTCAAATTTCTCTGATTTTGAGAGCTTATTTTTTTTTAATGTATTTTAGAATATGTAAATATTTATAAATAATATTTTAAATAAAATAAAAATTTGAAGATTCTATATACATAACTATTGTTAAGAAAATATGGTGGCCTTTAGAAATATTTTTAAAAGTCTAATCGGTGGTTTACTCCACTTATATTTAAGGACATGCATATTTGCGATAGAGAGAGGGAGAGAGAGACGTGAGACTGAGAGTTTCAAAATCGAATATTAAATCGAGTGTAGTCTAAATTTTCAAACACTCAAAAAATATATCACATTCATTGTAAATACATTTTTTATAATGAAATTTTACAATTTAATAAATAAAATAAATGGTGGCTTCTAGTTTTATTTATATTGAATAACTTGTTGCTATTATGTCATCTGATTAATATTATCTCATGGAGCGAAGTCTTTAGCCTAGTGGTAGACGCTCAGCTCACCAAATCCGGAGGTCGAAGGTTCAAACTTCCGGTCGCGCACGCAGGCCCTGTATGAGGAGCTATGGGCTACCGGATGCACATTGTGATCCAGACTCCTCGTATATGAGGATGAATTTCCCGGTACTAGAGTTAGGGCTACCGAACCGGACCGTTGTGGTCCGGATTGCCGACATAAAAAAATATCATTTCATGTAGTCCCTACCAAGTGATAATATATTCCATTTAGAATTGAATTAACCACGTGTCAAGTACTACTTACCAAGTGTCAATGCATTTGAAAATCTGCAAGGACTAATTTACTGATCAAGTTATTTCCTGGATCTGAATTAATGATATTTTTTTTAAATTTCTTTCTTACAATATACTCTCTCTTTTTATGTTTAAGATTTTGACACATAAATTAAAAAATGGTTAGTTTTTTAAGTTTTATAAACAGAACATTATTTATTAACTAACTAATCATAATACAATCAATAAAAAATTAAAATATAGAGTACAAATGGTTAAAATGTAAAAAAAATTATTTAATTTTTCGTTGAAAACTTAAAATACCTTTTTAATTAAAACAAAAAATTGCTAAAACATCTTTTAATTTGAATAGAGAGAGTACTAATTTATATACATTCAAATCTAGAAGAATGAGATTAAACTAAAGCTATGACTTGTTGGTTGCATTAGCGTTATATTTTTTAACGTTAAAGCTTTTATTCTCATTTCAGTCAATTTTCTAGCAATCAAGAAAAAATCAAAGTAAAAATGATTTTTCGCTCAGTTACGCTGATAAAAGTAAAATGTAGAGATAAAATCTGAAAATGTTTCCCTCTACAAAATTAGACATGGACATTCGGATCTTAGGATCGGTTTCGGTTCTGATCCTTCGAATCCTTATATTTAGAAACCGATTTGGATCTGATGAATTTTCGGATCGGATCCTTTCGGATCTGAATCGGTTCTTGAAATTTTAAGCAGATCCAAAATTATCCAAAAAACCGAACCGAATTATCCAAAAAGAACCGAAAAACATGAATTATCCAAAATAAAACAGAAAAATTAATATTAATAAATATATTTTCTATAAAATTATTAAAAAAAAAGTTCGGGTATTTCGGGTATCCGAATCGGATCCCGGTTCGGTTCCAATTCGATTCGGATACCCAAAAAATATTTATATGAGAGTGTTCGGGTATTTAAAGCTTTTCGATTCGGTTTGATTCTTTATTTTTCGGTTCAGATCCAGAATGGTTCTTCCGATCTAGATTTTTTGCCCAACCTTATATAAAATATAAGTGAAAAAGTTTACGTTGAAATTATAGTTTTCTCTCCCACCTTTTACTTACTTTCAATTACATCATTTTACTCTAAAACATTTATCAGTCGCACCCTAAGTATCGGCTTTTCCAAGTACAACGCACCGGGATCGCCAAATTATGGGATCTCGACCATGTGGAGTCCAATAGTTAGCCACTTTTATATGTAATATTCTAATTATTCCTTCTTATAAAATAAAATAAAAATGAAGGTGACGCAACCTTAACATATTTGATATTGCAATTGTGATCGTAATGATAATATATAATATTTGTTCGGTCATCAAGATAATCCACAAACATATATACATACTAGGTGTTGGTCCGTGGACGCACGGACATGACGATTTTTGAAAAAATTAATCCTAAAAACAGACATTCTGAAATCTTATCATAATAGGTATTTTGAAAACATAGTTTCATCATTTTAAAACAAAGAAATCCAAAACCAAAAAACACACTATCTGACATAAGCAGATCATTGACGATCCATTACGAATCTCCTAATGCACCAGACCCTTCCATAAAAATCTACAAAACATTGCAAATTTAGTATAATTTGCATGGGCGTAAAAAAATTTTCTGCACGGGCATAAAAACATTACGAATCTCCTAATGCACCAGACCACCTTATATTTTTCTGCACGGCCATAAAAAAATTTTCAACAAATTTCTCGAAAACAAGCACATACGAAATTGTGTAATCTCATAAT
>OVAN01000420.1:0-61459 GCA_900406275.1 Anastatica hierochuntica
GGTTCATTCAAAAACACAATAGTAAACAAAACCCTAGACAACACACCCATAATATAGACCACCTACAAATAAAATACAGACACAAACCCGCGCGTAGCGCGGACCTTCCCCTAGTATTAATAATAAATAAAATAGAGAAAGGTAAAATTGTTATGGACGCTCATATCATCCTCGGTTAGCAACAGAATATCAAAATGACAAATTCGTCAATTGACAAATTGTTGTAAAATTACATGAAAATATTGAGGAATCTACTTTTATAATTTTATTTTTTAGTACAAGAAAATTTAAGGCTCTCTAAAAACACTTATGTCATAGCTAAATTTGCATATCTTAATTATTTATCTTATGCCATCAATATCTCTCACTCACTCTTCTTGCCCTGATTTATGAATGATTTTATCAAAAAATTAAATAATTTATGACTGGTCTTGTGTTTTTATGGTCTAGCTATAAAATTTGAAACTTTTTTTTTGGTAAACCTATAAAATTCTAAAGCTTTTTGTTTGTAAGTAACAAATTAACAAGCAAACATAATTAACCAAAAAGAAGAAGAAGAAAGAGAGGATGAAGTTGGGTGATCACAACCATGTATGTAGCCTGACCCTTAAGAAAGTCTCGTACCGTCTTTTTAAAGTCTCCACCAAATCCTCCACTTCCACCATACATAATATTCCACGTGTCTTAACTATATAATCTAACACTTGTTTAGCCAATGAATATTTGACAGCTCAGCTAGGACCAAACTCCACACATTACAGGTGAAAAGATTCGCTAACATGGCCAAACCTTGTAAACTGACTCCGAGGATATGGCAACTCAAATTTCATTTTTAACTCTTTGTCTTATTTTATTTTATGCCGTCTTTGGAACCAAGCAAACTGAAAATAACATTACTGTGACCTACAAAACTAGTTAATTGCAACTACCAACGTAAGGAAAAATATATATGTTTGCAAAGTTTTTTATACGTTTGAAGTATATATAGACAATTTTTCATTGCACAAATTTTTCGGCTGCATTTGTTGAATTTTATCACCAAGAGGAACAATTTCATTTGCACCATATTGCATATTTCATGTAGATCTACTTCCATTAATATGCATAAATTGGATTTTTCGAAGAATCGATTCCAAATCACCTACTATAAAAGCATTAATCAACCGTTTAATTACCCGCTAGATTAAAAGGACATCCACAACACTGTTATATCTACCGTCTTTTAAAATATCGAAAACTAACGACCCAAGAAGACTAATTTAACACAAATGTATTAATATAAAATTTTAGTGTGGATGAATGTTAATTTAATAAATACTTTTTACTGAAGTTTTACAATTCGAATAATAAATCATGAATTTTACAAAACTCTTTAATTGTCATCATTTTTTCCTTGTTTGTATATAAATCCTTACCACTAAAAATATAAGGATAAATTGAATTAGATGAGTTGATGATTTGGACTGCTTGCTACCTATCGCCAAAACTGGCACAACTCTGATAAGTACTTTAATTTTCCATCTTTAAGAATGTGTTTCTTTTTTAGGCTTTTCAATAAAGTTTGATGTTAGACTCTAATACATTTATAGTTTCATGAATTTTCCCACCACACATACTATTTAAATAGCCATTCTTAGATTACGCATTATAAGAAAGTAAAAGGATGCTATTGAAAGGATGGTTCTTCCAAATGCAACTTTTTCAGAATATTTGCATAAATTCTCAAAGATCATTCACAGTTAGTCTAGATTTTCATTTATTTATAACAAAATTTGTTTCAATGATCTTAAAATCAAGAAGAAACAAAAAAATCACCAATTGTTAACTAAAAAACCCCGAATATATTAGACTGATGTTTTTTTCAACTCTATATTTATAAGAAGATACTTTAACTCAGTCCTCTCTAACTTATTTTTCGATTTAATTTTTGTAAACATTATCTTTCAAATTGGGCAACGACAATAAAATAAGAAAATAAATTTGATATAACAATGTATTAACAAGTAAAATTTGAAAGTGTCATCTAAAAATTTTTTTATTTAGATTTTTGTGTTAGAATTTTTCAGTTACGTCGTCGCTCTTTTAACACAAATAATATGTAAATAGATAACTTTTCATAAGGTGACTATACAATATTTGGTTTAAAGTAATGAAATTAAGATTATAAATGAACAAAATATATATACATATTATGTCAAAATATATATATTTTTTGTCATAATATATGTAATGAAAGACAAAATGGGATGAGATATTAATGGACATGGAGAAATAAGAGAAGAGGAACCACTTGATCACTTAGAGCCCACGTTCCCACTCTTAATCACCCACAAAAGAAATTAAATCTTAAACACAAAGACGTGCTCTCACATCTCATCTCACTCCTTCACCAGCTCACTTCACTCTTTCTCTTTTCTTTATTTTCATTTTTCATATAACCAAAAAATCTCTCTCAAATCATCAAATTAATCAATCAAAAACACATACCATATGGCTCTTGACACTCTCAATTCTCCAACCTCCACCGCCGCCACCACCACCGTTTCTCCTTCTCCTTTCCTCCGCTGCCGCCGAGAAACGGAGCCGGAGGATCTAGAGCCATGGACCAAAAGAAAACGTACAAAACGAAACCGTAACATAGTTCAATCTAACCCTCCTTCTGAGGAAGAGTATTTCGCACTCTGCCTCCTCATGCTCGCTCGTGGCTCCACCGATCATCATCACTCTCCTCCTCCTCCTCCACCGTCCGATCACAACGTCCACCGTTACTACAAGTGCTCCGTCTGTAGCAAATCTTTCTCCTCTTACCAAGCGTTAGGTGGACACAAGACAAGCCATAGGAAACCTGCCGTTAGTAACCATGTCCATGACACGGACAATAGTAACGGCTCCGTTATTAATAACGGAGATATTAGTAACGGTTCCGTTAGTCAAAGTGGCAAGACTCATAAGTGCTCTATTTGTTTTAAGTCGTTTCCTTCCGGTCAAGCTTTGGGTGGTCACAAACGGTGTCACTATGACGGTGGTCACACTAACGGTAACGGTAGTACTACTCATGGGTTTGACTTGAACTTACCGGCGGATAGTGATGAGACACTTGGCAAAAGTCAACTCTCCGGCGAAGATATAAAGTCATCGTTGTGATAATTTTTTTATTTACCAATGGGCTATAGCTAGTGATCGATCATTAGCTCGAGTTTGTATATGATGAAAATGATTGGAGTGGACTTTGGTTTATTTTTAAATTTCTTTTCTTTTTTTTAAGTATACGAAAGGGAAAAAATCTTCAAATATTTTGGGTTTTGTTAATAGAAAGTAAAAAAGAAAAGAAAAAATATTTTGATATTTTAGCAAATGACAATAGAAAAAGAATTGCATATGAAATTTCTAGTTTTTGGGAATTTTCTTCGCTTTTTTTAGTATTTGTCTTTTTTTTTTTTAACTGGGACGAGTGTAGCAGTCGATTAACCACCCCTCGGATCTTTTAATAGGTTTAAAATGTGATATCATCTTCGACCAACCAAGTGGAAATGAGAATGTTCCCGAGAAATCGAATCCGAGGTGGATGAGTTTTTTTTCCGATATTTGTTGATGTTCATTTACTACTTCCGCAAGCAAAGGATCCACTTATATGAATCTGTCACTCCCACCTTCAAGTGATCTGTTTCTTTACATTTAAAATATTTCATTAAGCATTTTTTGTTATTTAAATAATCAGTTTTCTAGTTTAAGTAACATAGTTTGATTAGGAGAAAGAGTTGTAATTTGGGTTTAATTTTAGTATTAATTATTGAAGTAGTGATAGATCGGTTAGTAGTACCTAACGAAGATAATCCTTAAGTGTCTTGTCGTCTTTGATTACTATTATCTATTAATTGGTTGGCACTCACACTTTCTTCCAAGCTTATATTATTAACTTTTTAAAATCTGTATTATTTCGTTTTCACAAGTTTTACGAGTCTACTTATTAGTATAAACTATATTTTGTTACAATGAAATATCTTACATGTCCAAATCAATCTCGGTTTTTATCTATCTTATAAGGGGAAAAAATGAGTAATTTTTTTTTACGACTAAACATTAATTAGAAAATCACCTTATATTGGATGATCAAATCCGAAGTACAAAAGTTTATATAGACAAAATCATGGAAAAAAGACGAGAACTAGACTGTTTGTTTATTGATTCTTCGTACGCGGGATAAAAACTAGATAAAAACCTAGGTGGTTTCTCCTAACATCTAAAAGTCTTGAATGAGTGTCTCGAAAGCATATCAATCTTAAAAAATAGTTTTTGTATCGAATTTTTGGACATTGCGTATTTCCCGAGTTGAATAAACTAAAATATATATTTTAAATACATGACACAATGGAAAAAAGTAATAACACACTAGAAAATAAATTGGAAGAAATTTAACAAAAAATAAATTAAAAAATTGGAAGAAATTACTATTAGATGTAATTGTCCCACATCGGAAGTTGAGAAATTTGTGGACCAATATATAAGTATGTGGCAATCCTCCACTCTTGAACTAGCTTTTGGGTGTTGAGTTAGGTTCATACTAATATGGTATCAGAGCCCACCTGTGGGTGTCCAGTCCTCCAGTCCTACAAACTTCACGCTTCAGATGTCCAGTCCTGAGCGTTGTAATTGTCTCACATCGGAAGTTGAAAGATTTGTGGACCAATATATAAATATGTGGCAATCCTCCACTTTTGAGCTAGCTTTTGGGTGTTGAGTTAGGCAATACTAATAATTACGTGCAGCTTACATCTTTCGTAATGATTTAAATTTGACATTTTTAACTTGAAAGATTACACTTAAACAAAAGATTTTGTTAACCAAACCTATCTAGATTAGTTTTGTAATGGTCCAGTTCTAATGGTGAAATGTATCAAAGATTCATTGTTGTTTAGAAGCAAAGTGTAGTATAGCCCATAGTGTACCCATTTATGTTAATGGCCCAGATGCGAATTTTTAAAATCAGAACATAGCGTGAAACTTAATATTCAATGAGGAAACAGAGTTTTGGAACAAAGACAACACAAATTTACTGTCGAGATTTTTTATCAAGACATGTTCTAAGATATATATTTTAAATAGTTCTAAAATATCAATCAATTTGTTGGTAAAAGAATTAATCCCAAACTCCCACATAATCGCAGAAGAAAATGTATATATAAATATATAATCGCAGAAGAAAATGTATACGTTAATGTTGAGTAGACTTGGATTGTTAGTAAAGTAAAATGCTAAAAACAATGTTTTACAATAAGATGTCTAGAGCTATGAGTTTAAAAATAAAGGTGAGGAATAAGACACCATGGAAGCTATCGAAACGGCGCCGTCTTACCGCTTTGCTACGGGAGAGTAGAAACACACACTTGGATATATATAAAAGAAAATGGTACTTATAACTCTTGTTTCTAAATTCTAATGGAGGATAAAAGAAAATGTTTGATTAGGTCATACACGTGAGACGACATCGTAGGCAAAAGCTTCTTTATTTCTTGTAAACATTATTTATGCTAAATTATCAAAACCCTTAAGGATGATTTAAGGGTCAGGTAGTGGATTTGTTTCGTTGAAGGGTCACATTAGATTAGACTTAACTCTAAACAAACAATATCGTTGGTTTGATAAATTAATTGTTTTTCAAAGTCTATGTACATGAACTTTATTTATTTATACATAGCATAAACAAATGCGTGGGGGAAGGTTATATATGAAAGGAAAAATAGATCGTTTGAAAAAAGAAGTTGAGTGTTCTTTTCTTTTTTTCAAAAATAATTTGAGATAATTGAGTAAGTTATAATAAATCTTTGAAGTACAAATGCATTTGAGAATTTATATTGTTAGTCACCATTTTTAGGGGGATTTTGTCAATGTTAAGAACAAGCATTTTTGGTTGAGAAAAATGTATGAATCAAACCATTTTGCATAGTGGTGGGTTTAATGGCATGGCTTGGAGTTTTATCAGTCGTTATATATTGTCATTATATATGTAACACCATGCGTGTCGCTCTTCTTATATGTCCTGGTGTCCCTTCTCCTCCAGACTCATGGAATCACTCTGCCTTTTTTTTGTCGTCAAAACTCATTTATTAAGTTTTCAGACCGCCACTCATTTCTAAAAGGAATAAGGCAACTGTGGTTTTTACATGGGTAGTAATAACGTTTTTTAATCTTGCTGTTTTGGCAAGATTGTCTGTAACATCATTCAAGTTTCTAGAAATATGAAAATATGAAACGAATGGAAAACACTTCTAAAAGATTGGAAATCTTCCAGTTCTGACGCAAATGCTTGTCATTCCTCTGGGTTAGATACCATCGAGATGATTGCATACAATTCGTTGCAAAAACGGTCTCCACTTTAGAGGATGCCATCATACATTCCATAGCCCATATCAGTGCTTCCAACTCTGCGTGGAAAGGAGAAAGATTTGCTCGTGCACTTCGATATCCAGATTGACATCTTCGTCTTCCAATTGAGTATGTCCATCCATATCCACTAAAATCAACATCAACACTCCAAGATCCATCAACTTGGCATACATACACTTCTTCAGCCCAAGGAGTCATGGAGTTAGCCTCAGGAGTCATAGTTTCTTCAGGTGCTTGTGGGTCAATATCTGGTATATATACTTTCGTTCGCCTTGCTCCATAAGTATGCTTTCTGGGTGGCATGATCTAGAATGTTTTGTGCTTGTTCCCGAAAGTTGTTGAAAACAAGGCAATTTTTTGCTTTCCATACATACCACAGAACCCATGGAAAAGCATGTAAAGTTGCCTCGTTTGTTCCCATTTTCTTTGCCCCCCAGAAAAGATATAAGAAGTTTTCGTATAGGAAAAGTCGAGGAAATATGGATGGAGATCAGGGAATAGCCGCTAGTGTCCACACTTATCTTGCTGGAGGGCATTCAAACAACATAAAATCACCCTGTCTGACGGTTGCAAGTTTTATTTCTGAATGCTTTAAAGAATTAATTTACTATCCACGATCATCACCCAAAATTTCGGTGTGTTTTGTCCATATCTGCACGATTTCGAAAGTCAGTTTTCAAAATGTCACACATCCTAATATTATCCAAGCACAAACACATTTGGTTGTGGAGTTCAAGCATAAAAAATGAACGAAAAGATAATTACATTTTTGTGACATAAATAACTAAAAATCAATTTTTAAAAACTTTCCCGATATCGCAATGTATTTATTTGTAAACATCTTAAATAAAAATAATAATTTCAAATGTTATTTTTGATTTTGGTCTAAAGTCAGTTTTGGTTATTATTGCTAAAGCAAAAAAAAGATAAATCAATAAAAAAATTAGAAATTATAAAAAGAAAAAATATTGGAGAAATAGAAGAGTTACTTTATATGGCAATTATCATCAAGTAATGGAGATCGTTCACGCATGACGCATCATTCTTCTTTTAGAAATAAAAGAATAAATAAAATAGAAAATCAAATAAATTTTGTTAAACAAAAAAAGAAAGAGAGAAAAGGAACCAATGGTTGAGGAGGCACAACTATTCGCGGAGACACGGAGCCGCTCGCACCTATCACCTTGGAATCTCTCTCTCTCTCCTAATCACCAACTAGTCAACAACCACACTCACCCCTTTTCTTTTCTACATCTTTATTCATTACTCCTTTAATATCAAATTAATTAATATTTTAGAGGAAAAAATACATCAAATTAATTGATAATTTCATTATAAAATTAATTCGATTTTCTAAATTCAATTTTTTATGCTTTTGATTATCGTTATTCTACATAGTGTTTTATTGTCTAATTTATATTAGATAGATATTCTATTTGTTTCAATTTAAATGAAGTTTGAGAGGTATTCTTTTGTTTCACATTAAATGATATTTACATGTTTTTATTTTAAAATTTAATCTTATTTGGTGTTTTTGACCATTTGTATTATGTAGTATGATTTTTTATTAGTTAAAGTAGTTTTTGTAAGTGATGTATTATATGTAAAAAATTGAATAAAAATTAACGAATCCTTAGTCCAAACGCAAAAAACTTTAAACATCAAATAATTTTAAAAACAGAAATTAATAAATAATATTTTACCACATAAAAATCAAAAATTAAATGATTTTTAATTTGTGTTTAGAAACCTAAAACATCAATTAGTTTTATACGAATGGATTACTTTTCTCATGAATAATATAAACCTAGCTAAACAAATTAATACGATTAAATAGTTTTCATGATAATCAATTTTTTGAGTGGAACAATAGTCACTCTATTTGTAATATATTATTTTGTGTGTTAAGGATCATAAACTTTAATATCCAATTAAAACAAAACAAATCCCACACTTTACTCAAGTATCGTGTCTATATATACATGGTTGCTTCTTCTTCTTCTTCCAAACATCTCTCTCTCTCTCTCTCCAAAGATCTCTTTCTTGCACAGAAAGCAAATCTTCATGCGAATCTGTCAGATTAGGTTAAAATCAAACAAGACGAAACATTAAAAATTAGCCGACATGAGTTGCAATGGTTGTCGAGTTCTCCGTAAAGGTTGCAGCGAGAATTGTATCCTCCGTCCATGTCTTCAGTGGATCGAATCTCCTGAAGCTCAGGGTCACGCCACCGTCTTCGTCGCTAAATTCTTCGGCCGTGCCGGTCTCATGTCCTTCATCTCCGCCGTACCGGAATCTCAAAGCCCTGGTGCTTATTTTCTCTCAGATCTCTCTCTCACCTTCCTTTTAAAACTTTTTGGGGTCTGATTGTAAGGGTATTTTCGTCTTTTTACAGCTCTGTTTCAGTCTTTGCTTTACGAAGCTTGTGGAAGAACTGTGAATCCGGTGAACGGCGCCGTCGGATTGTTGTGGATGGGTAACTGGAATATTTGTCAAGCGGCGGTTGAGACGGTTCTCCGCGGCGGTTCTTTGAGACCGATCCCTGAGCTTCTTACTCACGGCGGCGGATTCGCGGCGTTCCCGTCGACTACTTCCGACGAAGCTTCAGAGATCTGCACGGAGATGTTGAATCTCGGAAAAAGTGATTCCGGTGACCGGAATATCTACCACCACTGCAGATTCTCAAGCTCTAGATCTAGATCGACAGCTTCTCCGCCTAAACGGAAACGACTAGCGTCAGAACAACAACAACAAAAACCATCGTCGGAGCTCGATCTCTCTCTTATCCCAAACTTTCCGATTAAAACGACGCCGTTTAAGGAGGAAACGCGTCGATCGGGAACACCGTCGATGTACTCGGAGGATTCCGTTACGACGGTATCGTTTCGAGACAACATCGCCGGTGATCGTTACGTACGCGGAGGAGGAGGAGGAGGAGAAACGGCGAAGTTGCTCAACCTTTTCTCTTGAAACGCCGTCGTTTTTTGTGGGGTTTAAAATGTAATTTCGTTTAACATTTTTGCCCTTTGGTAGATTAATATTTTGGGTTAATGTGGCACATCCGCAAATTAGATGAGTTTTTTTTTTTTCTCTCTCTCTTTGCTTTTGAGTTTTGAGAGATATATTACCCAAAGTAATTAATTAATTGAAAGCATAATGATAATTCGTCGGTGGTGTGCTAGTATATAGTATCATTTTTAAATTTTATTTTTGTTTTATCAAATTTTTCATCTCATATTTTTAATGTAAAATTTTGAACAAAAAAATATAATTTTCTTATTCATTTAGTATATAAGTTAGAGATTATTTGCAAACGATGGTGGAGTGATACTCTTTATCAAGCGGAGGAAGTACTGTTTTTTTCAAATCAATAATGTGTACCCTATGTATGAACGTTCCACTGAAGCCATATGTCTCTCTTGGACTAGATATCCATCATTAATCATGTCTTTCTTTTAATGTGATATTGTCCGTTTTGAGCAAACTCTCAACAATCCTTACCTCAAATTAAGGACCACATAACCTTGGTTGTGATACCAATTTGTTATGACGGATCGGACATCTCTACTATATCAGATGTTTCTCTTGGACTAGATGACTATCAGCTGACAAAGCGCTTACGAACTTGTTTTTAAACTTTTAATTTCAAAAGACTTCGCTCTTGATAGGGGTTGAACTTTATTTAGACTTTCTCATCAACATATTCAATGTGGAGCTTGGATGGCATATCAACACCACAAGTGATAACTTTTGCTATTATATTATTTGTTTTTATTGAAATATACAAAGTTAATAATATAAACTCTTACTCACTTTTTTTCAGTTAATCAAAGACAATGATAATAAAATTTGAAGTCAGCATAAACACATAATGCATATGCGTCTTCCAATATCCAAAGCACCGACCAATTCTTCATACCCGACATGTTACATAAATATAGAAAATAATACACAACTTGACGTTTTGAAAATCATTTTGTTTGCTCCCAAAACATATAAACATTACTATCTCCATGTTTGTCATCTTTGGATTTATTCAAGATTAAAACACATTTATGCATAATAATACTCTCCAAGATATGATAATTATTATTTATTACTAACCGATATTGTATTATTTATCTTCGTTCATATCGACAAACATATCTTTTGTAATATTCTAAAAATAACTAAACTAACACTCCTTTTCAAACGGTTGTAGTTTTTTTTTTGGATAACTTGTAGGTTCGAGGTTCGTGAGTCTCTAATCTTTTTAGGACGAGATCAGATTAGGTAGGATACTCCATACTCGCCACCTCTCCCAATAAATCTCGAAATAGATCTCGAACTCGTGAACTTCTCTTTTAATATATAAATTTTTATCATTGGGTCAATACTTCGTTGGTTTGACGTAGTTTATATACAAACTCTAAAAATAATAAAAACAAGATGTAGTAGATAAGTACATAGTCTATTATGTATAATAGAAATGCAATTATAAAATGCATGTAGTTGGATTGAACCAAAAAAGTTAGGGTTATGAAAAGAAAAGCTTTTGGGAGAGGCGGCTTTTGGACGACGCAAAGAGTCGTCTTTTTGCTCCTTACCTTCGCGGAATCTTCAAAAGCACTATCTATTCTTCTTCTTCTTCTTCTTTAGTATTTTGTTTGATTATAAAATCTAAATATCTAATAACAAAGGTATTTATAATTCTACTGTGCTCTGTGGATGATGGCGTATACAATGAGATAGGCTAATAAAATGTTGCTTTTGTATATATAGTACTTTTAGGATTTGCTTTTAATAAAAAAAGGTTATGGTCTTGATCTATATGTAGATCATAACATGTTAAATAGTCTTATTTTTGTCGCTAATACTCAAATCCAACACCTTTGCTAATTTTCACTATATTTAAAGGCTAAATAATACCATGCGAATTTTAGGAATTTTCTTTTTGTTATTTGAGTTGCAATTTCATCAAAAAATACGAATCATACAAAAATTTCTATCTATACAGAAACAAGTTTGCTAAATCATACATAAACAACATTTTAAAATGCATGTATTTTAATAAAACATGCAATTTTTATTTGGATATAACATTCAATTTTTTTACACCATAAAAAAATATGATAAAATAAAGGAAAAACTAAATTTCTTACATTGAACTTTTTATTTTTTGGAAAAAAGCTTCATTCTCGCAATGGAAAATATGAAATATAAACTACATTGTCCATTAAGGGTGACCTTTTGTACGAAAACAAACTTTGAGACTTTATTAAACTTTTTTTTCAGGGAAAAAAAAGAATATCGATTTTGAAATGAGTATGGATTGTTGTTAGAACAGAAGAAGTGATTCGAAGATCTTATAAAGTGAAAGACCCACTTTAAATATTAAATATACTTTCAAGTCTTCGACCAACCACCAATGGGCAAACAATTGCTTGTGGTCCACGTCACTCTCCCTTCTTTTTCTGACCACTAGACTCTTTTTTTTTTTAAATTTATTTTTAATATTATTAGTTTTGTTTCCAAGTTTATTACAACCTATCATTCAACAAACTTCTAAAACTCTCTCTCTCTCAATCTCACTCTCTCTCTCTCTTTTTTTTTAATAACCTATCGTCTATCCAATCAATTTTCGTTAAGAATGTGCATTGTATTATAGAGTGGATTTTTTTGAGGGAAAATCACCACACTATCCCATTCGAGTTAGAGACATCCAATCGACTAATGACAAATATAACCAAATCGCTTGTTATCGGACTATCAAATAAACTGTATGGACCGAAGTCAAAACTCATATTTCCCACACATATATCTTTTTGTTTTCAGAAAAACTCGATTACCAAGAAATGTTGTTTATACATTTTGAAGTCTTGTCTACCACTAAACCACATCCGATAAAAAAACCAACAGCCATGAAAAAACAAAGAAAACAAATTAACTTTATTCATCTTGAACGCTATATTCGATTCATAGATAGCAAAAAAAAGAAAACAAATATTCGATTCAGAAGAATTCTTAGAAAACATAACTTTTTTTTTACAAAGTAATTATTCTTTTGCTATTAAAAAAATAAAAATAGACATACAAAAAAACACAAAAAGCTGATGTTCCGCGATCTGAGGATTTGAAAGAAAGATCTTCTCGAATTTTGGGACGTGAAAGTGGGGCTTCTTATTTCATCCTCCCAACTTTTAATTTCGTCCGTCCATTACAACTAATTAGTGTCTAATCATATTTTGTTGGAACTATACTGAACGATGATGATCGAATAAATATAACAATGGATAAACATTAGTAAGTTTATTTTATAAAAAATAAATAACATTAGCAAGATTCTTCTTTTAATGCCAAAAGCCACGAGCAGCCGCAGTTTTTAATGGGCCCTCTACATTCATCATCCTCTCCACTTACATCGGTGTGAGTCCACTTGAAGTTTTCTAAAATTTTTCTTCCGGATACAAACAAATTAAAATAGTTATTCAAGAATATAAGTGTCCAAAAATGATAATTTAAATTAGTAGACAAACCTTGACGTAAATATTCATGTTGAAAAAGTTGAACCCAAAATATCACATGATTTTTTTAAACATTTGTTATATTCCAAAGAGATGGTTATCAGGTGAAAAAAAAGAGATGGTTATCTAATAAATACGACCATTTCGCACGTCCATAGTATTAGATAAGATATAATAACGGATTAACATCACGACACATTTTTTAAAGTTCGAAATGTCGTGCTCAACGATAAAGATAGACTCGTGTAGCAAACATCATGCAAATTCAAACTATGCTAAAAAGAATTACCGTACAGTTGTATCTTAACACTCCCCACGAGTATGAGCTTTGTTTTCAGTCCATTAACAAACCCGAAAAGCAAACTTATTCGTGGATGACTTTCTTCCAAAAGTTAGTCTGGATTAGTTTGGACCTCAAATCACCTTGAATTATTAAAAAAACATTTTTAATTTGGTTTTAGTTTAACATCATTAAACTTCGTAAGAAGAGTCATCTTTAGTAGTATTTAAGTCAAAATTCTCATGTCCAAGAGAATTATCCGGAGACACTATGTATTATATATATGGACCTCTTCAAACAAGATTAATACAATTATTAAATTTAGGTTTTGTGTGATTCCTTCTTCGAGTGAGGAGAGTACTCAAGAGCCATCTTGCCCTTTCAAAGCTTTTATTGGTCATACATTTAAATTTTACACCTCTGATATTCTTCTATTAAAGCCAAAAATAAAGAGAAGTTTCTCGAGAAGTTTAACCTTAAATATATAGAATAATATAATTCAAGTCGTTTCTCTTTATCGATTCTTCTATTGTCTAATGGATTCAAGTTTTTTATATGAGCATAAACAACCCAATGTCTTACCAGCGTCCCTTACATTTTTAATAATAAAAAAGGGAAGAGACGTCCGTTATGTCTCCAAAATAAGCGACGCATCTTCACTTAGTTTTGCACTGTTCGTGGGCTCCACTGACACTTGGCGGCCTGCAATTGATTATTTTTTTAATTTTTTTTAAATCAGAAGAAAAAAAAAAGTTAAAGAACCCAAATGGGTTTTTGGGTTAAAAGTGCTCTAACAATAGTACGATTGGGGTCCATACAGGCGTGGTCTAGTGGTAGAAGAGACATGAGAATGTGTGAACAACACTCCTCCTATAGTTCGATTCTCCCTGGAAACAAATTCACAATCGTATGGGAAGTCTGAGCATCAGTCCAAGCAGTTTACTTGATAGTCCGGTAACACTCAATCCAGCTACCCCGACATTAGTCGGTTGGACATCCCAAACTCGGATCAGACAGCGTGGTATCCAGTTCACACTATAGCACAAAATGCATTTTTATCCAGGACCTGATCGGATAGCCAATGAGTTATCAAAAAAAAAAGAGAATACGATTAGGATTGGGATATAAGTTATAGTGTCACTACTAACAAACATATTATTTTGCCTATCATGATCCATGTGAGGGGTAATTTTGTAGTTTTGAATAAGCTTTGGAAAAGCTCGGGTCAGTGAAGATATCGTAAGAGATCCGTGACAACGACGTGAAGTGAATATGAAACGTGACTTTCACGTGACTGGTTCCCTCATCGCTGGAACATATATTATCCACTCTTCACCTTTTGGGTCCTACAAATAGCTTCTCACCTTTGACTAATCTTTTACATATATATACATATATATACATATATATAATTTTTATTTTTACATAAATGTATAGTATATAAGGCTATATATACGAATATGAAAATTAATATGCGTCTGAGAGAATATAAATTTCGGTAAGTAAGTAATTTTCATTTGTTGGAATTATATTTTGATCAACTAGCTATTAATAACCACCCCAATAGTCGGTCACTACTGTCTAATCAGTTAAACACTGTCTTAAAATGTGATTTTTAGTTAAAAAAATAAGATTTTTTTTATCAACCATTCATTAATTAAAGATTCACTTCCGAATTGGATAGCCAGTTCGGAAGAACGAAGGCAAAAACACGATTTTGCTAATAAAAAAGTAGCAAGAACACTAGTTAAAATTCCATTGTAGAAGATAATTTTAGATCGTAAAGTTACTGATTTTTTTTTGTCAGCCTTAGTTTCTAAACAATGCTCTCTATTGGTAACATTTTCATTTCTTAAAAGTATAAAATCAGAAGCAAAATACTAGGTAACACAATTACAAGACAAAAGAACAAGCAAAGTTTTTGAGGATAACACACAACAAAAAAGTAGTTACTGATTTTCCCTTCTTCTTAGAGAGAGCAAAACAAAATTAATTAGTCATGCATGGAAATACAATATATTCCTTTGTTATGTATTAGTTGATTAGTGAATAAAAAAGTTAGTTTAACCAATAAAAAATCATATTGCATAATACAAAATGGTTAAAAACACCAAATAACATTATGTTTTGCATAGCTGCGTTGGAAGGGATTGGCTCGCCAAAGACGAGAATCTTACCTGATTTAGGCGAATCTTACCTGATCTGATTTCGTCCTGGAGGAACGGATCCTGAACCTCCTAGTTATTAAAAAAAAGAAAAAAATTTGAATCTGCTTGAATGTTTGTGAAGATGATCCTAGTTTTTGTTACGGTTTATATCTTAAACTATATATCTTGATCCGGAGAAAAACTTTTGATACCACTAATCGAAAATGGTTAACAAGAACTAGAGTTTTTAGATTGTTTCTAAGATATAGAGTGTCTTCAGTCTTTAGGTGGTTTGATCCGGCCCTGTGTTTGGCCAAAAGGGTTAAAGTTTCGAGAAACAAAGCTTATAAATGACTTTCTCGGTAATGGAGGCTTAACCATTGAAACCGGAGAACAATCAGAACCACTCATGACTTCAATAGCTTTCTCCTCATCCAATTCCTCCAACTTCATTTTCATTTCGAGCAACTCAAGCTTCAAGTCTTGGTTTTCGCGGTTTAGTTTAGAGTGCTCGTTGTCGTATGAGCTAAGTATAGGAGGAGGAAGGGTTTCTGATGTGGTTACTACTACGACAACTAGAGAATCCGAATCATTTAAAACCTGATGGAGATTTTCTTGGTCGCATAAGAGAATTCGAACTACCGTTTCAACAGGTATAAGATCGTTTTGTGCTGCGTGAGCACATGCTTCTCTTGATAGCTTTTGAAATTCCATTAAGCTACAAACTTTCTTCTTCTCCACTTCACTTAAATTCGGATGCGCCTGCACCAACATTTAACAACATTTAGAGGACATCTTTTCCAGGCTATTTTACCCAAGTTGGGCATTCGAGATCACCATGCTCCAACTTGAGGGGATATTAAAATATAATGAGCTTATGTTTATGGGCTTTTGGGTTTAGCATTAATTAGGTAGAGTTTTATAAATTATAGATTTTGTATAAATATGAAATTTTATCTCTTTGTAAAGATTAAGAGGAAAATATAGAAAACGTCTCATTAAATCTTTCTCTGAAATCACTTTGCTTTTACCTTAATCGCCGCCGAGAGAGAAAACCAAAGTAATCGCAGCGCCACTTTCTCCGGTGACCTGTGAGGCGCTGGAGACTTTCTTTCTTTCCCTTTCCTCATTTTCTTTTTGCCTCTGATCTCCCGCTCTTCCTATCTTCGACATGTGTGTTGTCTATGGGCCGATTGGATCCTTAGCTCGGAAAGCTTGCTCCGGTAGATTTTCTGAGCTTAATCCGGTCTTCTCTGGAGCGACAGCGAGAAGGGTAGGAAGAAAGGTGTATTCGGAGGTCAGATTTTAGGGTTGTGTTGCTTGGAACAGAGTTTTATTCTCTTCAGCTCTGTTGAGCTTCTGAAGACGACGACATTACTAAGCTCACTGAGATGGTATGTCATTCAGAGTCAGGGTTTCCTCGGGACAACTTCGATGGTATGCTCTTTTATTGTTGTATGTTTCTGGAGTGAGGTAAGTGATGTAGTTGTCTCCTTAACCCGTCTATTCGGCTTGCTGGAGATTTCAAGTCAAGACTATATTTTCTTTCGGCGTTTTTTTCAGTATCCGATGTCTATGATTTCATCGACGAAGAATAGGTCTGATGGGAGTAAGCGCCTTGGTGGTGTTGTGGTAAATGGTCCATGTATTCCACTCTGATCAAGAAGAGATCATTTGCAAGGTCTTTATTAGTTTTCTCCGATTATGATTTATTTCTCAATCGTTTATAATTGTGGGCTTGGATATCGGTTTTAACAAGCGTTTGGACTCCTGTCCATCTCTACTTATTTTTCTCTGGTTAGTTTCTTAGGGGATGATTCTTCCGTCGTTTATCCTAGTTCTAGAGTTTGCTTCTCTAGGTTTGGTTCTGCCATATATGTGAAGCAGTGGTTTAATTTAGACGTTTGGTTAGAGGTTGAGAGTTGAATGGTCCTTTTCCTTGGTGTCTAACAACGGTTCTTCCGGTTTCTCCTCAAGGAATTGAAGATCAAACACCTCTTCATAGTCGTGAGCAGATGGTTGTTTAAATCCAGTCTCTACATCATCTTCTCGGGTTGAGTTTGATCCGTCATACTCGTGGCTTCATTTCGGAGCAATATAAGGAGTTTTCGGTTGGCTCGTGGCTCTTCGGAGCAATAGAAGGAGTCGTTTCTCGCCCCAAATAATCGGCTTCTCGGTGCTTAGCCCCATCTCACTCCTCACTCTCAAGCACTCTTTCTTATCGGTTATTTGCTTAATGTTCTAGGTTTATTCGACCTTTGAATACAATCCTCTATCTTAGTTTGTTTCCTTGTTGTTTTTAAATCCTTTTTCAATAAGTCTTTTGGTTTCCGATCATGGTTGATCGGCTCTTGGCTCTGGGGGCATTCCTTTGCTCGCTGGCTTTAATCTCCGGAAAGGTTGGATCCTTTGCCAGCTTTGTGTATTCCTCGTTTTTTGTGGTTAATAAAAATATTTTAGATGAAAAAAAAATCTTTGAAATTATAAGTGAAGAAAACACATTTTTTAATAAAGAAAATCAAGAATCTCACCAACCCTCTAAGAGCTTTCTGAGCATAGAGCGTAAGGACTGGACCAAGTGCGCATCGCTTAGCACATCGCAGCATTGCTATGTTCTCTGTATTCATCGCCAAGTTTAGTCCATAGCAGAATCTGATTGCTAGTTCGAATGCTTGTACGCCTCCCGGAAAATCTTGGATTTTGATAATGTTGGAATCGTTGCTTGATCAGGAAGCAAGTTTCTTTATAAACCCACTTTTTGACACAAGTAGAAACTGCAAGTTAATAACAGAGACAACATTTATAAGAGAAGTCGCTATGTCATCTGGCAGACATTATAGATCTAAGAAAAAACATAACCTTGTGGAGTGAAAACAAAGTTTCTTCTATGTGAACAGTAAAGTCACAAGGAAGTTCTTGAGAAGAAATCCATTCACTAGTTCTCTTCATGGCCATGGACACAAGCTCCTTCTTCTTTGCAGACATTTGGTTAATGAACAGTTTTTCTTCTTGTTCAAGAAATCAACCATAGAACAGTTTTCTTCTTGCTCAAGAAATCAACCATAGAAATCAACGAGGTTTCCAACAGAGTGTTCCTCTGTCATCTCTACAAGTTTTAGAAGTTTTCACTAGATCTAAATATCAAATCTGTTTTTGGTATTCGAACAGTCACAGCTGCCACCATTTTGGTACACATGATATGATTCATCAAGATGTCAAAATCAATAGGAAAATGGTTATTTAGAAGAAGAAATTGCAACATGTTATGTGAACTCAAAACCTGCTGTTTTCTTCTTAAATTTGGGGTGAAAGACACAAAACAGTGATGAGAGTAAACAAAGGGCTTTAGAACCACCAACAAAGATCTCTACGAAATTCTATAATTAAAAAAGCTATTGTGAGATTGCGCTTGAATCACTCTTCACTCATTCTCTTTAACGTCTTTGCCGCAGTGATCACTTTTCTGTCCGAACGTTGTCTCTTGACGGAAGCAAATATTTTCTCATCTGGTTGCTCTCTCCGGTGGCATTGTCTGTGTTGACATAAACCTTGTGCGCTTGAGAACGATTTATTACACAGATCACATGTGTGACTTGCAGCTTCAGCAGCCATTTCCTCCGCCCATCTCTGAGGAATTTTCCTTTCACGGCTACTGGTTCTTTGAGAAACGTCTTCGTGAGGAGACAAAGTCGTCCCCGATGGTCTTCGGGTTCTCGAAACTACACCTCGTCCTTCCGCAACCAGTGGTTGTAGAACAAGTTCTTGATCTTTCTTATCTTTCTGATCTTGGTCCGTCAACTTATCATTCTCTTCTTCATTGTCCCTCACCTCTTCCTTGTCTCTGACATTGTCCTCGGTATTATCTTTGCCCTTGTGAAGAAGATGACGATGCTCTAACAATGCATCTTTATTAGGGAAGAGAACATTGTCCACACATTCTCGGCACCAAAAAGTTGACGTGGCCTCGTCTGTTTGGTTCAAAAAAAGAAGTGACAGTGAATCAAATTCTAGCGATGCTCCACGATTCAGAGTTGACAGAGTGGAAGCGCCTACCTTTTGCGTTTATCGCGATTGTAGACGGTGTGTTGATGTGCAACGAAAAACAAATGAAGAACACAATCAGGAATCGACTTCTCCTCCGGTAGTGTTCATAATCCTCGAAAAACAAATGAAGAACACAATATCGTCAAGACGACACAAGTGCAAATTTGGATCACTATTGGCCCCCATTGGTTATACTAACTTTCCAAGAGAAGAGTCCTGCTGCAAATATTTTGAAATCTTGTTTTTTATTTATTTTGGCAAGATGTCAAATGTATATGTTCTCTTTCGTAAACCCAATTTCATTATAAATGATATTAACCGTTAGCAAAAAGATCTCAAAAACCTAGAGTGTAACAATGATTTTATCTATCTTATTTTTGGATGATTTTTTTCATGATACGTGATGATTGTCCTGTCAAAAGTTACTTTTACTTCATACTGATTGTTCTCATTTTTATTATGTTTATCTTTATCTTTTCTTCGTTATGTAATTTACAAGTAAGTTTTCGATTCAATATTGATAAAATTCCCGTGTTAAAATTCTGAGTGTGTGAGGAGTGTAATAAAACATGGTAAAAGAAAAATTATAACATTTTTAATGTATAAGTTAATGTTTTCAGACATTTAGATTTAAATATAAAAAAGATTTCAAAATTTGTTAAATTCTTTTTTGTGGATTGATAGATGTACACACATATATTGATTTATAAAAATGGATGACGAATAATAGGGCTAGGTATCAAATTAGAACCATTTTTTATTCTACCTGAAAATATATGATAGTTTGTAAATATGTGTAATAATGCTTATATTTTTATCTAGTAATTTTATGATTATATTAGAAACTAATTGTAACACCAGTGTCATCTTTATATGAACGTGCCATTAAACCTAATTTACACCTCAAACAACTCCAATCGTCTAAGAGTCCACTCCTATGAATTAAAAAGACCTACATCTAATCGAAATAAACCGATAATCCAAATAATTATGACTAAAATCCGAAATAAAGTAATGAAAATGAAGTCTAAAAAGAAAATAAGAAAAGCACCTATGATTCTAAATAGCATCAGAAATGTTCAACAAATCCGACTACCCATCAGTCTCCTGAGAGGAGGAATGGAATATAAAGAGCGAGTAACATGGGTGTCAACGAGGTGGTTAGAATACGCAAGTTCGCATACCCAACTTAACAAATCGAACTGTGGGCACATACTTGACCATCACAACTCAAGGTGATTCTATAATAATGTTTAGGTTTGAAAAAAAAAGATGGATTTTTTCAGAGTCCAATGATCCTAGTGTTCGGGTCGGTTCTCGGGTAGTTTGGTTTTTAAGTTTTGGTACCCATTTAGGAACCGCAAAAATTTGTATTGTTATATTGAATGTTTATGAAGATGATTCTAGTTTTTGTTTTTGTTTTTTTTTTTTGTTGCAGTTTATATCTTAAACTATATATTTTGATACGGAGAAAAACTTTTGAAACCACGAAAAGAAAATACTTAACAAGAACTAGAGTTTTAAGATTGCTTCTAAGAAATAGAGTGTCTTCGGTCTCTAGGTGGTTTGATTCGGCCCTGTGTTTGGCCAAAAGGGTTAAAGTTTCCGAGTTTTCGAGAAACAGAGCTTATAAATGATTTTCTCGGTAATGTAGGCTTAACCACTAAAGCCATTGATACTGGAGAACAATCAGAACCACTCATGACTTCAATAGCTTTCTCCTCATCCAATTCCTCAAACTTCATTTTCACTTCGAGCAACTCAAGCTTCAAGTTTTGGTTTTCGCGGTTTAGTTTAGACCGCTCATTGTCGTAGGAGCTAAGTTCAGGAGGAGGAAGGATTTCTGATGTGGTTGCTACTACCGCGGCTAGAGAATCCGAATCATTTAAAACCTGATGGAGATTTTCTTGATCGCATAAGAGAATTCGAACTAAGGTTTCGACAGGTAGACTATCGTTTAGTGTTGCGTGAGCACATGCTTCTCTTGATAGCTTTTGACAGTCCATTAAGCTACAAACTTTCTTCTTCTCCACTTCACTTAGATTCGAATGCGCCTGCACCAACATTTAACAACATTTTCATCAAAAAATTTTAAGTCTTGAAGAGAATGTTAAAGCTTTAAAATCAACAAAAAAAGTTTTAGTCTTGTAACAAAATGTATACCTTGAGATAGATATCTATGGTTCGATAAATCCCATCTTCAGTAATCCCTGACAGTTCATGAATGCATTTAACTAAACCGATGAACTTTTCTAAGTTTATGCTTACATCAGAAGCGATTTCAGTTAGATAAGTCTTCAACATTTCGCTGATATCACTAGCTGAATCAACATAGTTATGTCCTTGAATGTCGAACTCAAGATAGTTCATGAGGATGCGTTGAACAGTGCCAACATCAAACCTTTTATTATCTCCATAAGAAGAAATCAAGAGATCATCAACCACGGCTTGTCTTAACTGTAATCCTATTCTCTTCTCCAAATCAAGCCTACAAGCTATCGTGGTATCGAGGTATATAGCAGCTCTTAAAAGCATCGAAAGAAAGCTCACTGACATCGCGTTTGTCTCCCTCGGAAGAAGACTCACAATTGTTTCAAGAATCACTCTTTTCTCATGTTCTTGTTCCGCCTCCATATTCTTTGCCTCTTTCCCAAAAATCTCCTGCGTTTTTACATTTCATCAAACCTTTCTCTGAAATTATAAGTAAAGAAAACACTTTTAAAAAAATCAAGAATCTCACCAACCCTCTAAGAGCTTTTTGAGCATAGAGCATAAGCACTGGACCAAGCGCGTATCGCTTAAACCCTCTAGCCATCATCGCGACCAAGACACGTCGAAACATATCAATTCTTAGAACCGTTAAATCCTTAGCCCACCAGTAAACTATACCCTCCTTGCTCTGTCTCTCCTGACAAATTATATAAGAAATTGAATCTATACATCGGCTCACGAGCTTCACCTTCTCAGCTACGGGCAACAAATCCTCTGTTTTTCGCAGAAATTTAACCGAATTCGATAAACTCTTGAGGACAACTTCGTTTAAGTAAACCTCTGTTTTCTCCACAAGGTTTCCAACAGAGTGTTCTTCTGTCATCTCTAGATACTCTGCCGCACACCGCAGCATCGCGATGTTCTCTGTATTCATCTCCAAGTTTAGTCCATAGCAGAATCTGATTGCTAGTTCGAATGCTTCTACGCCTCCGGGAAAATCTTGAATTTTGATAACGTTGGAATCGTTGCTTGACCCGGAAGCAAGTTTCTTAATAAACCCACATTTTGACACAAGTAGAAACTGCAAGTTAATGACAGAGAGAGACAACATCTATAAGAGAAGTCACTATGTCATCTTGCTTACACTATAGATCTAAGAAAAAACATAACCTTGTGGAGTGAAAACAAAGTTTCTTCTATGTGAACAGTGAAGTCACAAGGAAGTTCTTGAGAAGAAATCCATTCACCGGTTCTCCTCATGGCCATGGACACAAGCTCCTTCTTCTTTGCTGACATTTTGTTAAAGAACAGTGTGAGCGAGAGAGAGAGAGAGAGAGAGGTGAAGGGTTGTTACGTAATTAACACGAAAAGTTGAAGATCGAAACTGTGTTTTGTAGTGTGTGTGGTTCAAACATCAAAGATACAAGGGTCCCTTTATATCTGAGAGGTCTTGTCGTTTCTCATCAGTCCTCATAAAAGCTAAATAATGCAAGTATGATAAGTTCCAAATATTAGATCTTTGAATCACACTAAGCTTAGACGTTCAGGTTCAGATCAGGTCCATTCGGATTTCAAGTTTTCAGAAGCATATGTTTAGGTTTGTTCGTTCCACAATTCTAAAAAGTTGAGTGGTGTTCGGTTTGGGTTTAGTAACATATTTAATACCCGAAATAAATTAGGGTTTAAGTTTTCTTTTGGGGGTTTTGGATTCGGTTTCGAGTTTCTTTTTTTGAGTTTTTCGGATTTTGGACTCGAGTTCAGTTCGGGATTTTAGGGTCTTTGAGTTCCAAGTTCGAAGTTTTTCTTTAACACGTGTTCAGGTTTTGGTTGGGTAATAATAATACCCGATACCCGAAATATCATCTAACCAAATCCGCTATGATATTTTTACAGGTTAAGGTTTGGATTCGAGTTATTTTGTCGGATTCATGTATAATGCAATAATTTACCAATCAAAAACCTAAGAAAAGACAAGTTACCACTGATCTTCCACTCTTTACAAGTTTCTCCAAAGTTCAAGATCTTAAAATTTTGTCCATTATCATTAACTCCAAAAAAAGTATGGTCCATATACATCTTATAGAACATTTATAGAATAGTCACAGATTCATGTACAAATGATTGACATAAGACTCAAAGAAGAAAAGAGAGGGAGAATAAATAAGCTGCACATGTTAAATACTTGTATCCCTACAAAGCTTTTATTACCATATTAATATATTTTTGTTTGATAGTTAAATTTTCTGATTGAGACACAACTCAACCTATAAATGGTGTTTCTTGTAATATCACTTTATTGAAACTTGACTAATAATAGTAGAAATAATATTATAGATGTCCACATCCAAAATGGGATCCAGTATTTTAAAATCTTGATAAAAAAAGAAAAAGAAAAAACAAAACAAAATAGAAAAATATTGCATGAAAGAACATAAAGGATAAAAGTTTATAATAATAGTCTGTGTGAAAATGTTATAAGTATGATCTTGTAGCATTTTGTAGATGAATGACGAAGATGGACCAGGGACCAAAATTCTAAAATAATCAATAGCATATAATTATGGATTTCGGACTAAATTAGATGTAGACAACCCTAACCAAATCAAAGTAGATATAGTTTTGTTATGATCACAATCCAAAATGATACTAATAACACCCCTAATATTGATCATTAAAACATTTGGTATTTTGTTTTTTGAGTAAAATCAAACAATTTGATAAAATAAGAAAATTAAGACTCCACCAACATTGCGGACAAGACTCAGAAGCAGTTTCAAACATGCAAAAAAGTATTATGACAATCCTTCAAGTTTTATTATTCAAAACAACCGATAAAACCACATTATAGTTTTTCAATATGAGAAAAAGGCATAGAACATTATTGAAAACAAAGATCAAACTGAATCACCATGTAGAAGAATAACACAACATTATCATCCATCATCCGACTTGGGGACGGTTAAGGACAGGACCGTTGGGGCAATTTTCGCGAGGAACACGGAGAATGACACGGTTACAACAATTGATGCCGAAGAGACCAACATCTGGTGGAATTATAAGACAAGTCACTTTTGGATTGTCACTTTCGATAATTCTCTTTGCTACAGCTCCACTTACTCCTTTCAGTTCTGGCCAATCCACCTTCAATCCTACACATAACAATATCAAATGTTTTTATCGCATCAAATGAGCACCAACATTTTTGTGATTTCTTTATAAAAAAGTATATGAATTGGTTTTAATTTAAAACAGCTAATCTTTCTCCCATTTGTCATACAAATATGGATTACCTTTCCAAAACTATCAAATATATATGATAGTATAAATTATTCAACAAAATATACAATATTTTTTTCTTTTTTACGACAAGTCTCATTTATTAAAGTTCCGGTAATGTGTTTCTCGTTAAGGGAAACACAACAACCGTGGTGCTTACATGAGAACATGTAAAATTTTTAGACCTTATCTTTTTGGCAAAATCATTTGTAACCGAAATATACAGTATTCTATAAAAATGTTGAAGTAGAAAGTAAACTCACAAAAAAGAACAATGAATAGCTCTTTTTTGTTCAGAAAACCAAAAAAACACTTTGTAATGCTCGGTAGGGTTTGTACAACCATTTGGCTTTTCCAAGCTTTTTGGATTCAAAGTTCAATATTTTGTAATGCTCCTTGTAATGTTGTACCCTTGTAATGTTGTATTCATTACTTTGATAATGATATTTACATTTTATCAACCAAAAGAAAACAAAAACGGATAAAACAATAGTACCCGGAAATCGTGATTGGCAGGTAATGCCAGCGCAGTCGCAGGTGTCACAATGAAAAGCAGGTAACGGACACGTACGACTCATTTCGAGTTTTTGATATTTTAGTTTTTTCTTCTTCTTCTATTGATATTTTCTTCATTTTAGGTTGGTCAATATATATAGTAGATAGGAAGGGTTATGAAACTTCATCTATTAAATTGTTGTTGACCAAAATTAATCAATAAATTTTTAAAAGACAGAATTAATTGGTAATATATCTTAAGCGTATAACAGCAAATCAAAATTTTATTTGTTATTTTAAGATATGTTACGTTTTTAGTGTCATTCAAATATTTGACTTTTACTATATTAATGACAATTTGATTTTAGCATTAAGAAACTCAATCAATCACTAATTATTAGAAAATCAAATCATGGTCAATAGGAAATAAAGTTATGGTAACATAATATAGATGATTTGTGGTAATACAATAAAAAGTTTTTCGTCATTGTAACTAGGTTGTTTGACCCAAAAAAAAAACTAGGTGGAGGAAGTGATAATAAATATTTTTGTTTTCCTCATCTTCATAACAAAAGGTAGTGTACGCTCGTTTTAAAATAATAGCCCAACATGATTTACATGTACAAGTTAAAGCACACAATACACGAATAATTAAATAAACTAAGAGATAATCCGCACACATCAAAGTTATTTTTTGTAAGAGTTGGTAATAAATAATGATTTAATGAATATGAAGATATATATATATATATATATATATAACCGATATTATTATGTGTAATTTAACTCTAAGCTGATTTAACTATATTTATAACATATGAAAGATATAAGCAGCAAAGTATCGAAAACATATCATTTACCTAAGCACATATTTGTATATACACAATTCATCATTAACAAAGGTTTTTAATTGGATATCTTAACTTTTTTATTAATTTAAAATCTAGTGGGGCCCACAACTAACATAAGAAACGTCTTTAATTATCCGACTTGGGGACGGTTAAGGACAGGACCGTTGGGGCAATTTTCGAGGGGAACACGGAGAATGACACGGTTACAACAATGCCCAAGAGATAAACATTTGGTGGAAGTATAAGGCAAGTCACTTTTGGATTGTCACTTTCAATAATCCTCTTTGCTACGGTTCCACTTACTCCTTTTAGTTCTGGCCATTCCACCTTCAACCCTATACAACAACAATACCATATGTTTTTACTATATAAAAAGAGCACCAATATTTTTCGTATTTCTTCATAAAAAGTATATCAATTGGTCTTTATAATATTGTTGGGACTATTATATTTTTCTAATTCAATGAGATATTAATTCATAAAAAAAAAATAATTTAGTTTGGAAAGTTAAATTGTGAGAAATTTTTTTTTATTGATGTATCAAATATTGATTTATAGAGATTATAATATTATATAAATTATTTGACACAAAATAGGATTCTACAAAAAAAAAAAAAGATTGGTATGCAAGATGAATACCGTAATAAGGAAATAACTAAACAATTTTTAGCAAAATACATTGTACTGAAAAAATTTTCGTAGAACAATTATAAAACGCTAAGAAACCATTTTTAGTAAATTAATCATGAATTATTTTTAGTTATAATTTTTAACATGATAGTTATACAAAATGGAATCATTTTTTAAAAGAAAATGTCAATACACTAAAAATAGATAGTTATACAAAATGGAATCGGGTGAACAAAAAAAAAAAAAATACAAAATGGAATCATTTTTTAAAAGAAAATGTCAATACACTAAAAATAGATAAATATTATGAACGGTAAAAGTAGCGGAATGCTACTTATCTTTCACGCCCAATTGGAATTTTCAGTTTCTTCTTCTTGTAATAATATTTTCTTCATTTTTAATTGTTTTTTATCAACCCGAAAAATAAGAAAACTAAAACAGAAAAATTAAAAAAATTACCTGGAAATCGAGATTGGCACCTAATACCATTGCAGTCGCAGTTCTCACAGTGAAGAGAAGGTATCGGGCAAGTACTACTCATTTTGTGTTTTTGATATTTTTAGTTTCTTCTTCTTCTATTGATATTTTCTTCATTTTTGGTTGGTCAATATATATAGTACATAGGAAGGGTTAGAAAATTTCATCTATTAAATTGTTGCTGACGAAAACTAATCAATTAAAAATTTGAAATAACGAATTAGTGGTAATATATCTTAAGATATAATAGTAAATCAATTTTAATAGTTATTTTAAGATACGTTACGCTTTTTAGTATAAGTCAATTGTTGACAATTTTGATTTTAGCATTAGGAAATTAATCAATTACTACCTGAAAAATCAAATCATGGTCAATGGCTAGGGAAAAAAATTATGGTAATATATTTTAGACAATTTGTGATAACACATAAAAGGATTTTCGTCATTGTAATATTTAAATCGTAGATTTAGAAACTTTGTTATTTCCAAACAAAAAAATAACCACGGTTCAGAAAGCAACAATAAATATGTGTAGGGTTGCGCATTCGGATACCTGATCGGGTTCGGATCGGATTCGGTTCGGATTTGGATCGGATTCGTTTCGAGTATGAGTCCTGAATTCAAGTCCTACATAACCCGCTCGGATATTTTTAGTGTTCGGTTCGGGTTCAGTTCTTAGACGCGAGTTCAAATAATTTCGAGTCGGATATTCGGGTTCGGGTATTTCGAGTTTTTCTTTCCGAATTTTTTCGGGTTTTATCTGATATTTCGGTTATTTATGAGTATTTTTGAATATTTTTGGGTATTTTCGGATATCTTTGGGTACTTATTGGGTTTCGGATTCGAGTTCGGGTTGGGTTCTTCGGATTTTTTAGGTGTATCGGGTTTTTCGGACACTCGTTCGGTTCGGGTAGAGTTCGGATATTATCCGAAACCCGAAATACTTAGACTCCAAACCCATTCGGGTATTTTTTTGTTCGGGATTAGATTTGTTTCGGCTCGGATTCGAATTCGGGTTTCGGATAAAATGTCTAGCCCTATATGCATGTGTAATTATGTACGTATGTTAGATACGTGGTCAAAAGCCGTGTGGCATTAAGCTGGAAGTAGAGTAGTAATGAAGTGAATCTAGAGTGTGGCTTATGAAAAAATGTGTAACAGATATTGTAATGCCCTCTATTAAGTGTTAAGTTAAGAAAAATAATTAAATTAAAACTTTTTATAAGTTTTAAGCTAAAGCATTTGCACAGTAATACGATAGTATTGAGCAAATATGCTTCTGACGGCAGCTTTTGACGGCTCATTTTAAGTTCTTCGAATTCTTCATTCGACCATTTGATTATTCCGGTTAAACTCCGAGTAAACCCACGAGGCGTTCATTTGCTTTCTAATCATTTTCGCGGCGTAGAAAGGTATCCTTTGAGTATTCGAATGCTTCTTGAGTCGTTGATCAACGAACGCTAAACAATCCATCAAGCTCTCCCTCGCCGATCCTTTTAAATCATACGCTTGTGATCTTCTCCACAAACTCTTACCGTGTGGATCGTCCACACCAGATAAACATAGAGCTTTAGTAGCATCGCTTATGGCGAACTCAGCTTGCTTCAACAACAAGTAACATTGTGCTCTGTTGCTAAACAACACAACCCTATCTCTTGTCATATCTAACGGACACAAATCTATCCCAACTGTGTAAATCTCCACTGCTTCTTTAACAAAACCCATCAAAAACTTCTTCTTCCCTTGCTTCTTCAGCGATTTCACCATTCTTCTTCTTTCTTCAAGCTCTGTTTCACTCATTAGCTTCTCTTTCTTCTTCCTCTCTACTTTAATCTCCCATAGATTCTCAATCACTCGTTGAGACTCCTCGTTGTTCATCTTCAATCCACTATACTTAATCTTGTGATAATCTTGTAAAACTATCTGAGCTATTCTGTCTCCAACAACCTTATCTTCGGCTAAATCCATTAACCGATCCCCTAAACAATCGATAACTCGATACTTAGCATTCGAGTCTTTAAGAAGCATCAAAAGGGTATCTAAAGCCATTTCTTTCCAATCATCAGATGATCTCGAAAGATCGAAAAATCTCTCAATCACTTCTCTAACCTCACTTACTCTGTTTCTTCCCAACTCTGTTTTACACAAAGTCTTTATCAATCCAACTCCTCCCGGAGACTTTCTATTCACCAAACCTCCCCACATTTCACTCAACTTCTTCAAGAAACCTACCTCGCAGATTACATCGATAGACTTACCTCTCGATGCGAAGCAATTCAAAAGATATAAAGACCAACATTGTAGCTGAATCCCCCACTCCTCTGCTTTTTGATTCTCTGTCTCTAACCCACCAAGCCCTCTCGTCAACAAATCGCTTTGATACTTTAGCCTCTCACTATCTTCAACCCCAAGAAAGCTTTTGTAAACATTCTTCAAACAATTAGTAGCTATCTCCATGGAAAGCTTCACGATCTCTTCTTCGAACATAGAAACCGCTTCAAAGCTCTTCTCATGGCTAGCTAAGTGACCAAGTGCTCGAGCCGCGGCTCGCTGCTCAACCCAACTGATTCTCCCTCTAAGAAGCTCCAACAAAGCAGGAACCACTAAAGCCTTTGAATCCACAGCTAATGCAGCCAAATCTTGCTTGTTCATAACATATGATCCAATGATATGAGCTGCGTAGTAAGGAATGAATATGTTCTGATCTTTGAGAAGCCAAGTTGTGTTTTTGATTGATTTATGTATGAGTTTTGACATACACTCAAACAAACCGAGTGATGGGAACTCAGGATCGTCTGGCTCGGACATAGCTATGTTCCACAGACCACTTAAGACCAAGACATGGTCTTTAGACTCCGTACGAGGAATCTCTTTGAAAATTGCCGCGAGTTTCGATCTTCTACGAAAAGGGTTTGTCTCTTTCATGCTGCAGAAGAAACAAGATGGGTTTGTGCATTGTGGTTCATTGAGTTTAAGCATCTTCTTTGATTTGCCTTTTGGATTTTCAAAGGAGAAAACCGAAAAATCTTGAAAGAGATGAAGAAACTAATCATACAACTTATGGTGTAGGCCAAAAGTCCACATTAGTATTCTCCTTTTGATGAATTTAACTTTTAATTGCAAACTCAAAAAACTCTAAAAGAATATTAACAAATATTCGCCTGCGTGGAAAGTTTATGGCGGCTTCTCTTTTTAGCCTTTATCTTTTCACTTCAAGTTCCAAGATCATTAGTTAATTAATACTACTAGTGATAAGTTAACACACTAATGAAGTAAAAATTTAGAATATTACTAGGAGTAATATACATCAATGTTTCGTGTTCTTTACCCAAAATTAGGTAAGAAAACAAAAAGGTTTTTGCGTTCACACAAACTCTACTTATATGATAGACAAAATCTTTGGTGGTTATTGACATCTTAATGTTATTAGTCTCTTAGACAAAATCTTTGGTGGTTATTGACATTTTAGTGTTATTAGTCTCTTAGACAAAAATATTTGGTGGTTATTGACATCTTAATGTTATTAGTCTCTCTGTATTATTTTAGGTGATGATTAAGGTTTTATCACATTCATCTCTTTGACAAATTTTAAAAAGTATCTGCAGAATAAAACGATTGAAAACAATTTTTCTAAAAAATGAATTTTCACAAATAACAATGTATTCACATAGATATTTATATTTATATTTATATCTAAAGACCTAATATAAAACATCATTTAAAATGATGAAGAAATGGTAATTATCTGAGCGGAACAAGTGGTACAGTGGTTACCACCTCTGTTGCCCAAGCTCATTTATCTATAGTCCAAATCTAAGTGAATCATTTCATGTGCACCAAAGCAGTGACAGCTACAACTTTTTGCATACCAAAGTCAAATTTGGTAACTTAAATCTAGTGAAACTTGTAGACATTTTAGGATACCAAACCACAAAACTAATGCTTAGATATTTGAGAATTTTTCAAGAGAAGAGAATTGAAAAAGCTTAAGCATTCTTTTTTAATCAAAACTTTAAGTATGTGGAATAAATGATTTACGACTGTTGTGTTACACTTTGCACATACTTTTTCAAGATTTCAAATGAAAATCTATAAAAAAAAGAAAGAGACTTAAGTGAAATTGGATTTGCGGTCCCCTCAAGTAAGCCAATGAAATTGAAGTAACTGTCCCTCACGAAAGAAGCTTTGTTCTCTCTAGAATCAAAAAGTGTTGTTGTTTGGGTCTCAAGAAAATGCGGCTACCTAAAAAGCATCTCTTTTAAAACTCAAATTAATCATCACTAATTGTATTTGGTCTTTATAGGTAAACTATAATTATCACTAAGTACATATTCCATTTTAATGATCATTTATTTTTCTAAGATTCGAATATCAAGAAAGAGCCTTTTTAAGAAAGAAAAAAACACACTTAGTTCAGAGTTCAGACTAAGTTCGCGACTTGACATGTGTATGTGTCGGAGAAAGTTGCTCAAAAGATTATTAAAGAAACTAAGTATATTATCGGCGTGCTCAATGGTTTTGGAGTCTTGTGGATACTCATAATCAACCCTAAAGGAGAAAGCTCCCAAATATTTGAATTTGTGAATCGTGTGGAACAAGAAAGAACCAAATGCAATGTTCTGAACTATACAAACTTTTACATGTCGAGTATGTAAGATAAAGGTAGAAACCACACATGGTAAAAATGAGCTAAACAAAAGGAGAAGTTTCAAAGTTAAAAACAAGAAAGTTCTCATTATTTACTACTAAACAAATAAATATCATTAAGACAGTTTGTACTTTGTTGTTTGAATAAAGACCAAACAATTTGTATAATAATAATAATAGAGGATTAAAATTAGAAGAAGATCAAAGCACCAAGTTTCTTTATATAGGTTGTAATTCTTGCTCAGCAACTATGGCTACATCCACAGGTTTGTATGGATTTGATGTTTGTTTCCGTTTCCATATCAGCCAAACTCCATAAGCTAATAACCCGAAAATCGCGGCGACGATAACTAGAATGATGTTTCTCATCTGCCACTTTGTCCTATAAGCGAAAGAACGAAAGAAAGAAAAAAGAGACCTTTCTTTTGAGATAAATTGTGTTATGAAATGTATTTTTGCGGTTCAGAATGAATAGCAGTACCGTTCTATTGAAGGCTCGAGTTTGTAATTCAGGAGCTGATAGTTTCCGTAGATATCAGGAAGCTCGATCTGATGATTGGTAAACCGAGAAACAATACTCTACAAGGAGAATACCAGAAATGTCAAGTAAGAGGATGAATCCAAGCAATGCAAGGAGAAGTTTACTGTAAAATTAAAATACCGTTACTGTGACATTGGAAAACGAACTAGAAGGTTCAGGAGGGACAACAACCATTCTGATGAGGGATTCATTTCCTTTAGAGGTGAGATTCGATAAATCGACCTGTGAAAGACATTTTCACAATTGTCAAACTCAGTATTGCCAAAAACAGTGCTTAAATCTTATTAGTGTGTTATTCAATTTGGCTCACCTGTGAAGATCCGACATCGAGCTCCTTGGATAATAACTCGGAGAGCTCTTCAATGTGAGGTTTCAGATAGGATGAATTGACTGTTAGTTGAATGTCAAGGTTAATTTGACCAATTTCAGTCTCCCCTGAGGAAATAACCACCAAATCATCGAAACATCAGGAGGCACAAAAGTTTCTTTCTTCCACAATTGTAATTTCCATGACAAGAGTTTACAGGAAATGTACACATGTCACTAACCCGCAGGGAGATGGATTGATGAATTGTGGGATGGATTTGAATCATTTGAAGGTAAAGTGGCAGGTGGTGGTGCACCATCGATATGAAGCCTATCTGATAACTCTGAACAATTGGTTCTCCAGAATCCCACCTTAGAATTCTCACGATCATACACGACAAGTGTATTGCGAACCACGATTCCTGATATTATAATATATTTTGTTACCAATAGATCCATTAGCAAATAATATGAAGAGGCATAAAAGAAATAGAGCAAAACTATCCGTTTACCTCCTAAAAGAGTTGTATGATCTTTTCCATTTGGGAAAACACCGAGACAGTATGCACCGTGCACCTTGGAATGCTTTTGTCAAACAAAAAAGAAGTAATCACATCAGTATCTGTTCTGAGTTGTGGGTCTTGTGGCTAATAAATACCACAGAAAAATGTTGCAGACTCCTACTACCATATATAGAATTTGAAACTTCATAGAATGTTTAAAGGACTAAAATACTTACTCGGAACAAGTAATTTTCAGGTGACAACAGCCATGATTGCCCACTTTTAAACATCATCTCCACTGATGGGAATATTTTTGAAAGTTCGGACACATCATTACTTGAGAGCATAAGCCAATCTAGTTGTGAGTAACATTCCTTGATTAAAAGGTTTGAAATGGATCACAAGTTTGCGAGACATAGTACCTTGAAGCAACTTGGAAGCAGGTGTCTTTAAAATTCGGATCAGGGCCATCAATCTGCTTTAATGGGGAAAGTTCTCTCCTTACCTACAATACAACAAGGTAAGGGCCCTATGTCAGAAAACAAGCAACCAAACAAAACGTTGACAATTCTTTATCTCATGTCATATATAGAAAAGTCTTACAGCTTCCTCAAATTCTGCAAAAGCTGCATCTGGGAGATAAGCATATGTTGTACCACTGTCTAAAACAGCACCGTGTTCTCCATCAAAGACTCTTGAGTTTAGTGGCAACTGCTTCCCAGCGACACGTATCCCCGTCAAATCTATATTGTAATATGGACTGTCGCCATCCCGAAACTAGAGTAAATGTGTGAAAGGTATTAAACGTATCTGTTAGGATTATACAAAATCCACTCTCCAATTAGACAAAGCTATCCTCGGAACATACCTACGATCTGGGTCTGAGTCTGTGAATATCATATCAGATGGATAAGTGAAACCCCCAAGAACCATCGAACCTCCACCAACATCCATCCCTCCATAACACAAACCAAAAGAGTTGCTTATCAACCCTTTATCTACCAATTGATCCACAAGACTAAGATCCCCTTGGCCTAATCCGATAATGCCATCAGCACGTTGACTATAAAGATCACCAGTCTCCACAGTCTCACAACCAAAAACAGCTCGTTGAGGCGTCAGCTGGCTTTCGTTGCCAAATGATATAAGATCTTCTCCAAGCACACCTTTACTACTACTGTGTTCAGCATACTCTCTCTCATAAACACATTGTTCCCTATCATCGTCGCAATCACAGTCCATGTTACACTTCACAGGTTGATACGTGCTAGACAATTCCGGCTGAAATTTCGGGTCCTGATCAATGACCATAAACAACAATAAGCAGACATCCATTGTTTTTTACAATCTCTAGCTACTTCCATAGTCCCTTTTCTTCACAATCAACATTGCAAATTGAACTTTTACATTTGTTGAAAAACACAATCTTGATGTTTGAGAAGTACCTGGTGCTTGCCACATTGTTCACAGTTAGAACAAGGAACATAAGTAACAGTACTCCCAGAATCAACTATAAGAGCAAACATCTGCGGCGGCGTACCAATCCATAGCCTCGTCGTATAATATCTACAAAATCGATCATCGATGAGATTCTACACGCCAAGGATCTGGAAAAAGAAATCTGAATAAAGGCGATTGGTTACCCGTTAAGAAGGAGATCGTCGTAGAGTCTCATGCGAGAGTGATTTAGGGATTTCGAGTCGGTCTTGTGGAGTTTCCGATGAGGAATAGAGACAGATCTCGAAGATGAGTCATCCGATCGAGTGAGAAACAACGGGAACACCATCGGACGACGCGATCCAGCGACGGGAGGTTGACGGAGGATGTTTTCACCAGCCGCATTTGAACAAGGAATAACGAAATATGTAAGGAGTGAAACAATCGCACCGATGGACGAAATCGAAGCCAGCGCCATGTAATTCGCCGGCAAAAATTCTCAGATGTGACCTTATCGCCGGAGAAAACACGAGGAGGAGAATTAAAAAGCCTTGAGAGAAGAAGGCAAATAAAGTCAAGACCATAAAAACGACGTAGTTTTGGCGTTTGTAACTCGCTCTATTTATTTTTTTGTTTTGACATCGCTGTAAAAACTTTTTTTTGGTTAGAAACATCGCTGTATAAACTTTTTTTTTTGATAAATAACATCGATGTATAAACTTACTAAGGAAAAAGAAACACTATACAATGTTTTTACATTTTGTAAATGTAATGTTTAGTGTTAATAAACCTTTGTAGATAACTATCCGAATTCGAACCTGCTGAGATTTTTTGTACATTACATGTAGTGCCACTCTACCAAGCTTTTGAAGGCATAATTTTCAAAATATTGTATGTGGTGCATTGGCGAAGGGCTTGGTTTGATATATTTACAACCGAAGATCGAGTCCTCTAATGGGTATTCGAGCTTTATTATTGATTTTGCTTATTTTGAGATTATTTTCTTGAATTTTCATTGTTTAGTTTAATTCCTCTGTACATTTTTTCTCATTTTCACCATAACCAAAAGGTCCAAAACTCAAAAAAAGTTGCTCTTGAAAATCAATTCGAGTTCCTAAACTCTCTTCACGTGCCAAAAAGAACTATTCAACCTTTGGTATTATTCCGTTATCTTTGAAATCGCCGTTGCCGGAATCGTATAAACCTCCGACGAATCCACCATTTGTTTTCTGCATCTCCGCCATGTAACTCCTAACTTCCGCCTTAATTATCTCCTGCACCACCGTCATAAACTTATCAGCTCTACGTCCGACGACTGCGTCTCCTCTCTCCTCTACATTAACTTTTATCTGACTCTCAAATTGCCGAATCAGCAACGTGTTGTTGTGGTTCGAACTCTGGCTGACGTCAGCTCCGGGCAGTGACAGGCTTAATGAAGTCGGCGGATCATCTGTTTCGACCGGCGGTGGCACTGTGAATCCGCCGGTAAGGGCTGGCGGAGACGACGGAGACGGAATCGTAATGTCGTCAGTGACGTCAATTCCGATCGGACTTTCTGGGCTCATGCGCAATCCAGTATCCACCGGAGCATAATCAGAACTCACCGATCGCCTCTTCTTCTTCCGATCCTGATCCTCCTCTTCCTCCGCCGCAAAATCCCCACCTTGCCCTCCGCCGCATTTCCGCTTAAGCGACGAGTTCCAATGATTTTTCACAGCGTTATCCGTACGGCCGTTGAGAAGACGAGCGATCGTAGCCCATTTGTTACCAAACTTAGCGCGAGCCGACACAATAGTCGCGTCTTCCTCCGCCGAAAACGGACGATGCTCAACCTCCGGTGATAACTGATTACACCACCGTAACCGACAAGATTTCCCAGATCGACCTGGAATCGACTTGCTTATCGCCGACCAATTCCTCGGCCCGTATTTCTCCACCATCCTCCGTAACTGCTCGTCTTCCTCTTGGCTCCATGGGCCTTTAACCCTATCCGCCATTAAAAGGAAACTGTTTCAAAGAAGAAGATCGAGAGAAACAGAAGAGAGGAGAGGAGAAAACAAAAGGCTTATATAGGAAAAATTAACCGGTAACCGGTTGAGACGGTGGAGAAAATCATATCCCCATGGGCACCGCTTCTTCCACGCAAGCGGTTTTGAAAAAAAAAATTAGAGACAGCTGTAAGTGGACATATTATCAGATATTTTTAATTTATTTGATTATTATTATTTTCTTTTAATAAAATTTTAAGACTGTAACGGTTTGGTTTGGCCGTTTACGTGAAGACGGTTTTATTATGCAAAGTTGGAAAAAAATAATTTGACCAATATATCTTTTTTTTTTGTCAAACGACCAATATATCTTTACTTCCTTTTTATTTATTTATTTTTGAGAATATAGAACGTTGTTTTTTTCTTTTTTTTTGAGTTACATAAGTTAAAAATAGTTTCAGTGTTGTAACATAAAGGACTAGGCAAATGTTAACTAATTTTGAAAAATTGAGACTATCACTTTTTAATTTTGAATTAGAGAAAAAAACAAATCAAGCCTGTAGTCCTCAACAAATAACTAACTGTCGTACATTAAGCAAAACTGACACACGTTATTTTGGACTCTTTTGAAAATACGTAACTGTCTCTAACGTCATTTGCACCTTCCTCGAACGGTTTCACAAAAAATTATTTATTATTTTTCTGTTTAGTATAATTTAATATTTTTTAAAAAATGTTGATGCCAATAATAAATTGACTAAACACATATTTAATAAAATTAACCACCTTCAAGCACGTTACCAAATTTCTTAATTTGAAAATAACGCTCTCTACTATCGAATAGAGAAAAACGTCAAGAGATACACGGATGGACAGACGAAGGTGTTACAATATATTTGGGTCAAGACATAGGGTTCGCCTAATATGAACGGTGTTGTGCACTTAATTAGATTTGAAGGATGCACGTGAAAACATTTGGCGCAGTATAATATAATACGAGAAGAGATGTGGAATTATTCTTTGGGAATTGGTAATGAGATATTGGTAATAAGTGGTTGTACTTTGTCAGAAAGGAACAAGACGGTGCACGATTCAAAATAAAAATATTATCGCGAGACCTAATACTAATAGACAAAAGTATATATACTACATGCTTCGATTGTCGGGGTTTGGTTCGGTCATTTTCAATTATTATTTTTGTAGGGTTTCGATAATCACAATGCTGGTTTAATCAACATTTCTAATGGATGGTGGTAAATTAGTCGGTGTGAGACCAAAAAAATAAATAAATTATTTCGTGACGATAGGAGCAAGTGGACAAGTGGTTGCATCACTTTTGTTGCCATCTCACGAAGCAAGAGTTCTAACCATACACATGCTTATGGTGAAAGGAACTTGTAATTAGACTACATATGACAAATTATTATTTTACTGTTTTGCGGAATTTGTATAATTGAAAATAGTATAATCTCGTCACACACGAAAGATTCACATACGCGTAATATTTTTGAATCCAAGGCATTGGAGAGAATTTATAATTGTAATTTTAGGCATTTAAGTTATTTTAAACTAAATATAAGTAATATTTTTGGATATATAATTATGATTATGGTATTTCAATATTTTTTCGGTTTTGATTTGATACCCGGATCGGATCTAATTTTCAGAATAAATAGAAGTATAAGATCCATTCGAAAATTTATGTCGGTTCCATTTCAGTTTGGATCTTTTTCGGATCGGATTATGTTCGTTTATTTTATTTCGGTTAGTTAGTCCACTCTAGTTAAACCGGTCGGTTTAAATAGCGTGGCCAGGTCCAATAGATAGAAAACGGGCCGTCTCAATCTACTCTGGGTTTTGTAATGAAAGTGATAATGCGAATGTTACCCATTTGTTGCTTACGTTAGATAGCTTTTTGTGAGCAAATATAACAATTGGTTTTGTTTGAGATTTTATTCTTGAATTTTAAAGCTCTTTAACACAACACAAGATCTCTCATTTTCACAGAACAAAAGTTTCTGAAGGGTTTGGCTTTTTGTACATTCACTCTATTCAAACCAAAAGCTTCTTCTTTCTTCCTTATTTTTCTTTATGAATCTCTTCAATGCTATTTGGTCCTCCTATGTAATAATGACAAGACTCTTCATGGAAGGTATATTTTTATTCAATGTTTTGACATGACATAGCAACATGGCAAGAAGATAAAAGTGATATGATTATTGTGTAAATGTCTTTATGCACATCTCCACTAGCTTCCTTTTCACCGCAGCTGAAAAGAAACAAGTACTTGAACTTTTCTAAGTGTTTGATCTCTCTTCATATCTTTTCAAATCAAAACCCCCAACAAAAGGGACAACAATAATTATAAAAAAGCAAAAACTTTTGAGAAGCCAACTTAAGAAGAGAGATTTTGCTTTGATTCTCAATACTTTTTAGTTGATCAAACCAACTCTATAGTTGTCTCTTTCATATCAAAGGACAGTTTCCACATATTGTACTAAGTAACTAACCAATAATGTGTTTGCTTTTAAAGAGCAGGACCATTTGTGTAATGAAAAGAACAGGACCAGAAGTGTAATGGTAATGTTTGTGCTTATGAAGACCCTAATGTTTGATGAAATTAGATCATCATCAACCTTGATACAATAGATCATAAGAAATCTTTTAATGTAAACAAAAGGATCTCTGTTTTTCCGATTATCAAACATCGAAAAGTACACCATTTGAAACCATCCATGAGCCTAGTAAAACGCATAACGTTTCTGCCTTACCGTAGATGATAATATGTAAAACATGGGAAATAGACTTTATGTTTCTAAATCGACGAATTTTGAACGGTTTGATTCTAGTGAGGACTATTGGTAAGCACACCAAGAAACGTTCTGTTTATTGCAGACAACCTCATATGTTGCTCATGTACTCTTCTCCTCTTGAACAAAGGCTCTGGAGGTGATGACGATGATACTGATGCTGAAGCCGACACAACCCATGACTCATTCGAGCTGTCGGAGCTGAAAGACGCATCGAATACACCGACTGGACTAGTGGGTTGCACCCAATTCATCATCCTTCTCTTGCTTGGATTGTGGTCTAACACTAACTCATAGCATTTAGTTACTTCCTCCTGTTTAAGTAAGCTGATGGAATCAGTTCATGATCTTTACGGTATTTACACATCACTTTTAAAGCAATACCACATACCTGATTAACTTTGAGTAGAGTCATGAGCTGAGATTGGTATTCAGCTTCATCACACGTCTTGAAATCTTTAATAACAGAGACCATTATCGCGGTTGCTAACACCGAAGATCTGTACTTAAGAAACCTCAAATCTGAAACCAAGAACATAAACTTTAGCACAAGGAATCTAAAAGATCCGATGAAACAGAATGTGATCTAACTGAAAGCAATACCAGGAACAATGGAGAGTAACAGAGATTCACATCTACTCAAGAACTCCAATTCCAGATGAGATTTAGAACTGTATCTTCGGATAATGTGATCGAAAAAGGAGATTGGAGTCACAGGATGCATCCTCCATTGAAGAGTAGAGAGAACAAGAAGCTCCATTCTCTGTATAGTTTTAGCTTCAAAGACGTATCTTGCTTCTTCCACCTTAAACAAACAAAGGATAAAACTCGTCTCGAATCAGCATTTCAACAAACACTTAAGCGACATTATCACAAAAAGAGACAATTTTGATTCAGAGAAAGTAAAACTTACTTGGAGATCTAAGAGCAATGGAACTCGAACCTCTTCAACTTTTGCAGCTAAAGACAAACAAGCCACAGCTATAAGCTGAGACATCCATGGCTTATCTGTCTGAAACTTCCTGCTTGTAATAAACCTATCGAAGTAGTTAACAGCAAGAAGAGCCGTCAACGAACTAAACCCATAATGAGATTTAACTCTAAAGATCCAATCAATAGCCTTTTCTCGACACAAACCCAGAAACTCATCTAAAGTTTCATCGCAAGAACAGAGCTTTAACTCTTCTTCTTTCGAAATCAAACTCGATAACTCATCATCATCCCAAAACATATCATGATCAGAAAAACCCAGATGAAAAAACTGAAACTTTACAACATTTTCATCAAATTTCTCGCTCAAATCTACTTCTTCCTCACAGAAAAGACCATCAAGCGTACAAAACGGTGCGTTTTGACTCTCTTCTTCTTCTTCTTTTAAAGCCATCATCCTCTTCGGAGAAGAAGGAGATTGTGAGTTCCTTTGTTCATTCTGCCATTAGAGCTCTCTTCTCCATCAATGTGTTCTCTGTCTCTATTGTGAGATGAAAGAAAATAAAAGCAGTGAAGACATACGCTAAGAAAAGTGAAGGGTTTTAATCTCACGCTTGTCCTCTTTTCATTTTTTTTTTTCCTTTTCTTTTTAAATCTAAAGATTTTGTTTTATTTTTTTCTCTTGTTTTTGGTCTTTTATTATTCGGATGTTTGGCGCGCGATAAAATTTATGAAACCGTACTTTCTCTTTGTTTTATTCTCTGAAGTAGAAATTTTTTTCTAATTATTTATATCTTTTTCCCAAAATCTAAATTAAAATAAATATAAAAGATTAAAATGAACAGCGGTTTTCAAAAGTATAATATTTTATAACTTTTTTTCTAATATACTGTTTATTTTTTTTTACACAAACTAAAACTAGATCTTAAATGGAAAATTAGGTCAAATAAACGAAAAATCATTAATTAACAATCTAATATTCTTTTTTTCAAATTTTTAAAAATCTTTTTACCCCCACTATTTTTTGTTTAAAGAATAAACCCAAAATTGTAATTATACCCCACTATTATTATTATTTTGTGAAATCTAAAACTTAATTAATAGTTTTTTGTTATGACACAAATTCACCCATTTTTAAATCTTCAAAATTATAATCATAAACCATATAAACTTAAAATACTAAACTCAAATTTAAAAAATAAGCTCTTACAAATTGTTTTAAGTGTTTATGATATTTGAAATAAATTAATACTATGTAATCAAATTAATGATAATAATATTTGTAAACAAAAACTTTATTTTAAAGAATTTCTCAAAATGTAATGATACACTAATGAGCATGGTTGGTTTTATTTAAAATGGTAAGCTACTACTTTAGCTGGCGACACGTATTATTACGAAAGCTTTAGTCACGTGACTATCGCGTGTGTAGTACACGCTCTTTGTCCCTGTTCGTACGATGCTAATAAAATGACTCTTAGTTAGAGCGTGTGATTCACTTTCCTTTGAGGTGGGACTATAGAATTTTCATTGGTAGGTAAAATGGGTTGACCATTACTTATTATTGTCACCTATCTCTTTCGGTTTTGAACATCGATAATTACAAGTAATTAGGTATACACCCGCGCGATGCCGCGGGATTATTTTTGTAATTTATATGTATTTGTAGTGTTTAAAATAGTCGAAGAATTTGAACTAAAATTTCTTTTACAACCATTATATATATGTTTGGGTAGACGTGTTATTTCCTCTCGAGAAATATTGTACAGGATTATATTGATAAATTAAATCGCCCTGAAAACAAAGTTTAAAACATATTTTTCTCCAATCCGAAAGTGGAAATCATAGTTCAAATTTCAAAAACCCATAAACTCTAGTTTTAATTGGTTTACTGATTATCAAACCATTTTTATAATCCAAACCAAATATTAATCCGATTTCAACCTAAACCAAATAAAAAACCGACCATATTACTTCATCTTCTTCACCCTTCTTTTTCTCGTTCTTTTTTCTTTCTTCCTCTTCTAGTTTGAATTCCTAGATTGAACGAAGAATTAAAGACTACAGATTTTCAAACTACAAAGCAAATCAATTAATTTTCTTTGGCATAATCATCAACAAAACTAAACCGAACCTCGACTAATTACATCAACAAATCAAAATCCAAAAAGCATATGAATTCAAAGAGGGAACTGATCTTAACCGAATCCTACAATGAGGAATCGAACTCCACATGTTGTATGAGTTACCAAAGCAATCAAAAAAGTTTATTGGCACGCTTCCATGGCAAAGAATAGTTTCTGGAACATCCATCGGATACCTTAGAGATAAAGACGAATCTGAAAAATAGAGCCTTTCAATCAACACATTCAAACTGAAGAAGAAGAGGAAATAAGATTGAAGAAGGACGAAGAAGATGAAGAAACGAGCATGTCGGTTTTTAGATAGGATTTAGGTTGAATTGAGGTTAAAAAGAGAGAAATATAAAGGATAATATTTTGATTGATTTTTCATTAGAATATTTCGGATGAGGTATCATTATACTGAAGCATAAAAATGCTGAGGTGTCTTGTTCCGGAGAGTCTCAACAAGTTTTATAGTATTGATTAGTATTTTTGTAAGAAGTGAAGATATTTTGTATTAAATCATATCAAATTATCCACAATTGTTTTTAATAGTTGGTTATATTTTACTTTGACTATTATGATTTACAGATAAAAAACCAATATATATATATATGATTTACAGATAAAAAGCCAAAATACATATATCCAAATTTACGGTTTTGTTTTATATGAAATTTACGGTTAATATATACAAATTAATGAAGTACAAGTTTTCATAAATTTTTTCTCTTTTACATACAAAATTTATTAAATGAAATAATTCCAATCAATGAAAAACACTTCATAATATAATCAATCAAAAATACTTCATAATACAAACAGTCAAAAAGATAAACGAGAAAAGACAGTCATCTCTTTCTTAGAGTGACATTGAAAAACTTGTATAAATATATACATGAGCATTTTTAGCGCTGAGAATGACATTGTAAAACTTGTATATATACATGAGCTTTTTTAGCGATTGGAAGATCAACTTGTCAAATGAATCAAATAGATTTTAGAATAAAGAGAAAAAAGATAAAAAGACTGATTGATATACATATATGGCATACCGATTATAAAGTAATTATATGCAATGTTATCTCCGTTGTAGTATAAAAGGTTTGATTGATATACCTCTCACTTACGCTATTTTTAGTGAAAAATTTATCTGTTCTTTTTGTTGGAGTAAAAAATTAACACCAACAGGTGAATTTCTCTTTTCGTTTTTTCACACATGTTTTTTTCACCATTTTACTCCACATCCATACTAATCAAATTTGAAAAGAAGTTTTTACCTCGAGTATTGAGATTGTTATGCACATATCCTCTTCATTATTATCAAATTTGTTTATACTTGTCTGAGTTTGGTTGTCCCTTTCTAGTTCGGTTGATTTTACAACGTGATTTTCCAATCACTATTGCAGTTTTTCTTTAAAGCAAACTAAGTTTAGCTTCATTAGTCTCTCTTCATAAAATATATATTGTCCTCGCCATAATTAAACAAAACAACTATTTTTGCCGTAAATATTAACCAAACAAAACTATCAAATCGAGTATCAAGTTCATTCACTTTATTCGAGTAGCTTATTATCGCCTGTGCAACATTATGATATGTGTTTCCGTACACATTTAACACAATTTCAGTAATAATCTAGTACATTTATTAAACAAAAGAAAGTTAGTCAAATATATATCCAAATCATTATTTTTCTTCGAACATTTTTCTACAGATTATTTCTCACAAAAGAAAAATATTTTGTCAAAATTGTTAAATAATATTAAAATTTGATATAGAAGATTAAAAACATCAATTATTTTAGAACAAAAAACATTCTCTTCAAATATTATTTATTGCGAAAGGATGAAATATTATAAAACATTTAAAGAGCAATCTTAATGACAAAACACTATTTTATCATCTATGATGTCATTCTGATATTTGGTCTGATTCTAATAAAATCCAAAATTATGAAAACTGTTTTTTTCAAAATTATGAAAACTATTTATGAATGTTATTTTTGGATAATGATGTCAAAGAAGATTATTTTAGATAAATATTCGGTCGATGTAAGTAAAAAATGTTCGAAAATCAAATAGAAAATATATGAGTATAAATGTTATACTAGTTGCATAATCCAAAATTGATATAATCACATAGTATAAAATTTCTCGTGGGGTCATATATGTCAGGTAGAATTTCCACGTGGACGAATAGGAAGCTTTAGATGGTCAACGAGCTGACATAAACTGATAAACATATAAAAAACCAAAAAACATTAAAACAATATTTAAATATTCACCTCGTTCTATTAAAACGCTCGCGCTTTTATATATGTAATTATTTTGTATTAAACTAATAGTTTATTATTTCCTTTATGTCTTCTATAAAGGTCTTTTCAAAAAAATATAATAGCTTAATATGACAATTTAATTTAAATTCTCGCTGCTTTATATGCAAAAAACTAAAGTCTGAGACCAAGAAAGTCGACTGAAACGTAAATTTATTTGTTTTTTGTAAATGACGTAAATTTATTTGTTGTACTGTTAATAAAAGTTGTACCAAACTTTAACGTTCAAACTACATAAATGCAACTTAATAAAAATAATAGATAAAGTATAGTTGAGTGTGAATATAATTGTAGTGGAACAAACAGTATATAGCCAGTACAAAACAAAGTGTGAATTAAACACTAATATAATTTAGATACTGAAACGTAAATTATAAAATTAACTAAATCAAACTATTTTGTGATCAAAACTATATTTTATACGTTAAGTTTGTAATATTGACATATAGTATAATTTTTCCTATAACAATAAAAGTAATTTATTAACTTTTAGTGCGTTCCTACCACCATAGACTCGGTAAACTAAGCAACAGTCCTTTCTTTTAAAGTTTAACAAATATCTATAAAAAATTATTTAATGTATACTAGTATATTCAAAAGATCTTTATCGATTATATAAGAATCGAAAATAAAAAAGCAAAAGACAAATAAATATGGTAATGGAAAAAAGTAAATCGCGAGAGAGAAGCGAAGCCATTGGTAACATGCGGAGTCTGAAATTTTTGTACAAAGTTTAATAGCGACTTCTCATTTCACATTTTCATTTCTTTGAGGAAAAAAATTCATCATCCATTAAGTTTTAAAATGCATTATGTTCACTGATTAAAAATAAATTCTATTCGTAGTCTTTATAAAAATAACATTCCATTGGTTTCATCACGGCTCTTAAGTATATTTTTTCATCGTAAATAATTTTATACAACTTTGTAAATTTTACCAATACTGTTTTATAATTATTTTTTAGTAAATAGCAATATTTAACATTTAGTAGTAGCAATATTCAATTTCTACTAATAATCACCAAGATAAAAAAATTTTCATCATCGATCATAATTAAGTTAAATCACAATATCTTTCTTATTTTATCTTTTTAGCAATAACAATAATAATAATTGTTAGTATATTGTTTTCCATATAAGTTTCTTCCCACTTTTTGAAAAGCATCATCAATATAAATTTTGCTATGTAAGTGAGAGGAGTCTTTTATGGTGAATAAACAACAATAATAGAAAAATGAAAGCAGATGAAATTGATTAGATTAAGAGGATGTGTGTGTGTAAGTGTTGTGTTTGTGTTGTGTTGTGTTGATTATATCAAAGAAGGTTTTTTGGGTTATAATTAATAATGGCGTCTTGTCTGCCAAAGACCAACGCCGTACGCTAACCTTCGATCTCCCTCTTCCTAACTTGTTTTTCTTTTTTCTTCTTTAATCTAAAGTATAAAGTGTATATATATGCACATACTAATATTCATTTCTTATTTTGAGGTTACATGTTAGGTGTCATCCATTTACTGTTTTAAAATTTGTTGCCTAGCTTTGCTCCTATTCTCTTATAGTGTTTTGTGCTTTTCTTTTCCTTATTACTTAATAAGTTCCATGCTTTTGGTCTAATTTTTTGTTGGGTCAAAGAACATCACCATGTAACTTAGTCTTATTATGTTACCAAAAAAGCTTAGTCATTTTATTGCCGTCTAATTTCAAAACTTGTATAAATTAAAGTGAAATAACATACATTATATTTTCTTGGACTTCATTTGAGATAACCAAGTTTCATAGGTCTTTTCGAATACCAACAATTTTGATAGGGATTCGATCTTGATTCCACACATTGTATGGTCCAGACTTTAAAGAGACCAGAAGCGAAAAAAAGGCTGGTTGTACATGCTGATTTTGGGCTTGAACCTATCATCTAAAATTCAATGCACCTATGCTGGAAGCGAGTGTTTCTTTAGCTTCCCCCAAGGACGGTCCGTGACTAAAAGGTTTCGATCTCTCCATCAGTTTTTTCTCCATGGATGGTTGGCGGGTGGTTTTCAAGAGTTTTAGGCTACATCTCCTTAGTTGTATCCATCCATGCAGTGCCAATCCTCAACTTTTAGAGACCGGAAGCAAAGGAAAAAGAGAGGTTGATTTATATTTTTGGATTAATAAAAAATCATCATATTATATATGTATTAATAGGGTAAATTAGGTTTTTTTAAAAAGAAATTTTTAAAAGTATCTTGTTGGACTTGAATTTAGGAACTGCAAGTTTCAAAATGACTTGTTGTACAAAAGGCCGAAGTTTTATTAATAATTTCAAAGGCTCGAAGCCACTGCTTCAATAATTTCAAAGGCTCGAAGCCACTGCTTCTTCAACTTCCTATTTGGGTCGGACCGTGTGCTCTTCTCTGATCTTTGTAACATGTCGTAGCCATATGCATGTTGCTCCATGGGCTGAGTTAGTTTGGATGACGTCATGATAAATTTAAGGCAAGATTAAATTGGCTAATGCAAATAGTTTTGACTCATATTAAAAGTAGATAAACAAGTGAGATTAAAACCAACAGAACACAAAGACAAAGTAGCTGCTATTTTGGTAAGTCACAGTTTGAAACAAAGATTTGGAAGGTACTAAGTTATATAAAATTACTAGTAGAGTATGTAAATCCTCATGGTTATTTTGATCATAGTGTTGAAGATAGATCATCCCGAAGTTCTTGCTTCACTTGTACTTGTATTCAAACACACGAAAGCGCGAAAGACCAGCTTCTCTTAATAACATTCTTAATACTCTTTTTTTTGGTTTCTTGAAATGAAATTTTCCTGTCTACATGATAAAATGCAAGAGGCCTAGGTTAGATTAACTTGATTAATTATACGTAGGAAGTATTTAATTATTCCATAACCTAATTGTTACATTGCCATGTTTTGGATAGATGAAATTAGAAAATGTTTAGGATACAAACATTTGGAATCAAAAGAGAAAAACATTACAACTAATTAAGAAGGTGGCTTATAATAAGCATAAACAGTATAGAAAGTCTGAGATAGTGTGAGAATTAGCAGAATAACAGCAGCAAAAAATGAAAAATATGCCCAAGGATTACTGAAATACTTGTGTGCCAATGTAGCTTTCAAAACATTCCACGTACGACTATAATAACTGTTAAGCTGATCAGATACTCCAGATAGATAACTGTCTTTCGGGTCAAAACGCACTTCCTTACACAACTGGTTGAACAAATCCGCAACTTCAGCATCACTTCCTAGCCAATGCTCGATGATACCACAACGGTGCAAGTGGCTGACATCTTGGGAAGAGTTGATAAGGTTATCCATAAAGATTATGTAAGATGTTATGTGGTTACTCGAGTCGATATGACACTGTTCGAAAGCTATAAGATTAGAGAAGAGAGACTTGGTACCTACAATTAAAACACTAGTATGGTTAAGGAAAGGAAAGAAGGCTTTGTATGTTTCAGAAAATGTGTTCACTTACTCACCGTCATGGATTAGTAGTTTGGGTATTTGTAGACAACCGTTTTCGAATCGAATGTCCCAAATTTGGTCAGTTTGCCTTGTCTTAAACTTAACACCAGCTTCCCTTAGTTCCGTTACGCAATGTACCAGTTCATGTTGCCGCTTGTAGACCACTTGCTTATCCTCGGAGTTAAGTCCCCACAGGAGACTTAGACGGAAAACATTGAGACAGTGCAACAATTCGCCCGTGTGGCCAAAATTGTACAGCAGTTTTTCCAAGTTATCTCTTGTTGGCAGTAGTGGATCAAAGAACCGAACAGCTAGCCATGCCACTTTGTCTGTCTGTTGATCGGTCTGTAACTCGAGTAACCGGTCGAGAACGAACAATGGAAGTTGATTTTCCAGCATTATCATATCACGTCGAATTGAATGCATCAATCCTCGATTAGCAAAAACCGGATCACTAGGTGCATATCTACTCAGTACCAAAAAAAAAAGAAAATCAAATCAACCATTTTAGTGGTCTCTCATAATTTATAATAGAAATAATAATTTAGACGATTGAGACTAACCCGATTTTAGGAAATTTTTTGATGGTTCCCCTGAAGAGCTCGAGAACAAAACAACCATCAAGAACAAGCATTTCGGTAAACTGATTACTATTCAAATCAATAGTGTGACCTTCGTAGGAAGCACGAGCCTTCTCCTCGAGCTCTCTCATGGCGTTAACATAAACTTCGATAGACTGCCCCGTACGTGTCAAGACTTTATTGACCGCACGCCACTTGTGGCGTTCCATAAACCTGAGATGCTCCTTACCATGATGGTACGGACCAATCGAAACAGTTTGAGGGAAATAAGACTTGGTGCCGTTCTCTTGCAGGTAATGTGGAACTCTATAGATGCAGAGCTTTTCCCAACTCGTTGTCTCGTTGTCTCGTTGTGCTCGCTGGAGTTTGTCTTCTATTGAGATCACCCAACCGTCTCTTTTGATCTCTTTTGCCTTCTCTTCTGTTACCACCTCCTTACCACGGTCGGAATGAATGTGATCCGGTCTGGTAACTTCGGGTAAACCAGCAAGATTCGGAACTTGAACCGGTTCCGATTCTTGGTTTCTTTGTTGTAAAATTTGGTTCATTAAGTGGCTGGCCAGTCGATATTCTACCACACTGGTTAAGATGTTACGTTGCCTATCGAATTGAAACTGAGGCAAAACCATTTTGAGGAGCGATAGTGTGACTGTGAAATGTCTAATGGAAATCTCTTGACTAATTTAAAGCTCACCAAATTGACATTGTGCTTGCTCTTATAAAAAGACTTTATACTTTCTTATAAAAAGACTTCCATAAATGCTTGGAGTTTTACATATTCAACGACTTAGATTCAAACACCCAAACCCTCATAAGTATTTAGAGCTGGGGACAGCTAATCACAGCAAATAAAATTTTTTAAAACTTTAAGCTAAGAACAAAATTTGTAAATTTGAGTATATTGTCACATGTCATCGCATTTTGCGGATTTTTCAACTAATACATATATCTTTACGATGTAATATCCAATATAGTAGATCTTCTAAGATATTTCTCCTAATGACTTACAGGTACAGCCTGTAAAATATAGCTAAATCAATGTGACCATGTTAATGTTTTATTTATATATATAAGACAATACAAAATCTTGAAGAAGCAATAAAACACAAATATTCTAGACAAAAATAACTCTGAAACTTAAGAAGAGTGTTGTTTATAATAAGCATAAACAGCATAAAAAGTTTGAGTAAATGTGAGAATCAACAGAGTAACTGCAGCAAAGAAAGATAAATATGCCCAAGGGTTACTGAAGTACTTGTGTTTTAAGGTTGCCTTCAAAGAGTTCCACCTACGACTATAATAACGGTTAACTTCGCCCGAAAGTTGTGATAGATAACCATCTTTCGGGTCGAAAACCACTTCTTTACACAGCCGGTTGAACAAATCCGCCACTTCGGAATCACTTCCTAGCCAATGCTCAATGATACCGCAATGGTGCAAGTAGCTAACATCGTTGGAGGAGTTTATTAGATTATCCATGAAGATTATGTATGATGTTATGTTGTCGCTTGACTGGATATGGCACTGCTCATAAGCTATAAGATTTGAGAATAAAGACTTGGTACCTACAAAAAACACAAGCTATAATCTTACAATCCAAATGGTATAATCACTAGGGTTCTAAAGCGAAACGGTTTCCTAATAGGTTAGTATCCAAACCTTGCATCGGTTTAGGAAGTTAGGTTTTTTTTTTTTTTTTTTTTATAACTCGGGTGTCCTAGCCCCACCGAAGTGGTCTAGATTAACCGGTGCCGCGGTCCTAGGCGGTCCTGAAGGGGACACATAGCCTGGACACTTGAAACCTGGACACGCCTGTACACCGTCGGTCCCGGGGCGCTGGGGTCCGCATGTGAATATCCCAGAGATGTCATGAAAAATCGTGAAGTAGTTCCTTCTGTTGGGGATCGAACACGACCTGTCTCCAGGAAGCGGTCTGTCCTTGCCAGTAGGCCACGATGTTCCGGACGAAGTTAGGTTTTTTGAGGCTATAAATACGGGTTCTAACGGTTTAAACAATTATTATTCCAACGATTAATAAAGAAAACTCTAAACGGGTGTTTGCCTCAGTTTGTTTTCCTCTCTAAGTTCTTTCATTGTCTTCTAAGGTTAACCCGCGTTTTACAACAATAGGCTATATATATATTTTGGAACAATGGAGAGTAGTAAAATATTTATGAGAAATGAATCAAAAGAGTAGAGAAAGAAACTAACCATCATGGATAAGTAGTTTTGGTATCTCTAGATAACCCTTTTTGAATTGAATATCCCAAAGCTGGTCTGTTTTCTTACTCCTGAACTTAACACCAGCTTCCCTTAGTTCCGTCACGCAATGTATCAGTTGTTGTTGTCTCTTATCCACCATGCTCATGTTCCGAAACGACAAGAACCGTCTAGTTTTCTGATTTGGCTTCCAACTAGAATGGAATGTCCGAAAGAGACTTCGATGGAAAACATCCAAGCAATGCAACTCGCCGTTTTCGCCTAGTGAATCAACAATGTATCCTCCCCGCCAGTTAATGAGTTTTTCCCTTTTGCTTAGCACCTCGCTCGTTGGCATTAGCGGTTTAAAGAACCGAACAGCTACTTCCGCCACTATACCGGTTTTGTTCTCTGTATTGAATTGTAGTCCTAATAACCGGTCAAGAACGAACATAGGCAGTTGATTTTCAAGCATTACCATGTCACGTTGAATCAAATGAATCAATCCTCGCATAGCGAAAACCGGATCATTAGGTGCATATCTATTCATCATAAAACCAAAAACATTCAAAATGAGCCTGATTTAGTCAGTCTAGTGAGATATATATAGAGTGAGGCCTACCCGATTTCGGGGAATCCATCAACGGTTCCCCTGAAGAGCTCAAGAACAAAACAACCATCAAGAACAAGCATTTCTATGAACTTATTACTACTCATATCAATGGGACCTTGGTAGCAAGCACGAGCCTTCTCCTCGAGATCTTTCATGGCGTCGATATACATTTCAATGCGATGCTTGGTGCGTTTCATGACCATATTGACCGCACGCCATTTGTGATGTTCCATGCGAAGTAGATGTTCTTTGCCATGGTGGTATGGACCAAGAGAAACTGTTTGAGGGAAGTAAGACTTCTTGTCGTTTTCTTGCAAGTAATGTGGAACTCTATAGATGCATAACTCGTCCCAACAAGTAGTAGCATCATTACTAAGTGTTTGCTTCATCTTGTCTTTGATTGAAATAACCCATTCTTCTCGTGTCTCTCTTGGCTCAGGGTAAGCCTCCACAAGGTTTTGGCCTTGATCTCGTCCGGTAATTTGTTGAAAACTACGAATTGGCACGAACCGTTGCGACCGTCTATACTTTTTCTTGGTGGAATTTGATTGACCATCCGAGTATAAAACCATGATTCTCTGTTAGTTGAAGCTAAGCAGATCAAGAGAGAAACAAAGCTACTATGTAATAGAGTTATAATTTGTTGTAATGTGGTCACATTCTCTTCATTTTTTTAGTATACAAACTCAAATAGGCTACACAAAAAGCACAAATAATACTGTTCTTGATCTAACCTCTCCTTTCTCTCAGTCGTCTTCGGTGTTCCGTTGACCCATGACCTTAGTCTTATCTTCATTTGTTGTCCACCACACATCTCTTTACTTTAGTGAATTCACTATACATCAAATGATTGTACATTGTAAGTATATGATGTCCACTTGCTTTTGTTTCATTTTGTTTTAGCAGCCAAAACTCTTATTGGCTAACATAATAGTATTCAAGAATCTAAGCGAAATTTCTTATATTCCCTCCATTTTTTTTATACTTGATATTTTAGAAGATATCACACCCATTAAGAAAATACATAGCTTTTCTCAATTTTTTCTCTTTTAACTAAAAACAACATTAACTAAAAGTAATTCAACCAATAAAAAATTGTGCTGCACAATACAAACAGTCATAAAACTCAAATAGCATTTACTTTTTGCATTGAAAATTGAAAACATCGTCTTATGAAACAAAAAATAAACCTTAAAACATCAAATAAAACAAAATGGAGGGAGTATCCTTTTATCTTACGTATTTTGTTAGGAAAGTCAATAAATTTTAAAAGTTTGGATTAATTGGAAAATGTATAATCATACCAATCAATTTATCTAGAAAAGTTTACTAGTATACCATGACTATTTCAGAACTCAAGTGTTACAATCAATGTTCTTAGCTTGAATACAAGATAATACAAAATGAAACAAAAACAAAATTTCATTTTAAATGAAAACAAGCTATAAAATAGTATAGGTTACGAAGGTGGCTTATAATAAGCATAAGCAGCATAAAAACTTTGAGACAATGTGAGTACTAGAAGAATAACAGCAGCACAAAAAGAGATAATTGCCCATGGATTATTGAAATACTTGTGTTTCAAAGTAGCTCTCCAAGCATTCCACTTTTGATTGTAATAACGGTTAACCTCAATCGATAACCGAGATAAATAGCTATCCTCAAAATCAAAAACAACTTCTTGACATAACCGGTTGAATAAATCCGCGACTTCGGAATCGCTCCCTAGCCAATGCTCAATGATTCCGCAATAGTGCAAGTAGCTAACATCTTCATGAGAGTCTATTAGATTATCCATGAAGATTATGTAGGATGTTATGTCGTTGCTCGAGTCAATATGACATTGCTCGAAAGCTATAAGATTCAGAAAAAGAGATTTGGTACCTACAAAGAAAAACACAATAGAAATTAATGTTTAAGGAACTATGGAGTTTTGTTTCATATATATATTTCGATTGAATTTTGAAACTAAATTAGTAACATTCTAAATTACCATCATGAATAAGTAGCCTCGGTATTTCGAGATAACCGTTTTTGAATTGAATATCCCAAAACCGGTCGGTTCTCCTTCTCCTGAACTTAATACCGGCTTCTCTTAGTTCCGTCACGCAATGTATAAGTTGTTGTCGACGTTTGTCCGCGACGCGCGTGTTCTTAGACCATCTTTTCCTGGATAGCCTTGGTTCCGGTTTAGGAGTAGACCGGAGCAGGCTTCGACGAAAAACATCCAAACAATGCAATTCCCCCATGTCCGCGAATGGATCAAATGCTTTATCTTTTGCCAGCGTGATCTCGAGTTTCGACTGATCGATTTTGGTCAACGGTTCATCCGTTGGCATTAGTGGATCAAAGAACCGAACCGCTAATTGGGCTACTAAACCGGTTTGGTTCTGTGTACCAAGCTGTAGCTCTAGTAATCGGTTTAGAACAAACAGAGGAAGTTGATTCTCCAGCATTATCATATCACGTTGAATCGAATGCATTGATCCTCTCATTGCGAAAATCGGATCGTTGCGAGCATATCTACACAAAACACAATACAAATTGATTCGAGTACCGGTTTAGCGATTAGTTGAGAAAACCAGAAATCGAATTTAGGCTTTACCCGAGTTCTGTGAAACCTTCAACGGCTCCTCTGAATAGTTCAAGCACAAAACAACCATCAAGAACAAGCATTTCGACAAATTCGTTGCTATTCAAACCGAAAGAACCTTCGTAACAAGCTCGAGCCTTTTCCTCGAGCTCTCTCATGGCATCAATATACATTTTAATGTTGTGGTTCGTACGTTTTAAGACTCTATTGACCGCACGCCATTTGTGACGGTCCATCGACCGTAGCCGTTTCTTACCGTGATGGTACGGACCGAGCGAAACGGTCTGAGGAAAATACGATTTGTTGTCGTTTTCTTGAAGATAATATGGGACTCTGTAGATGCAGAGCTTTCCCCAGATTGTTGTGTCGTCGTCTCTGTTTGCTTGCTCGAGCTTGTCTGTCATCGAGATCACCCATTCGTCTCGCGTCTCTTTCGTTACCTCGGGCTCGGACTGAGTCTGCTCGTAGTTATGATTGTTTTGATCATGATTGGATCTTGAAGTCTCAGGTAAACAAGGGAGGTTTTGATCTTGATTAACCGATTCAGATCCTCGGTTTTGGATTTCGAGTTTTTCGCGGATCTTGAGAGTGAGTAAGTACCAGCTCAACATGTCTTTGTAGAAGACAGCCACCATTTTTTTGTGGATTGAAAGCTTTTTGAGGAAAATGAGAGGGAGGAAGAGAAAAGTAATTGTGAAATATTCAGAAGAAGCAAACAATGTGTAAATGATTTTAAGCTATAATTGGTTACTTATGGACCCAACTGGTCTATAATGATAACAACCATAATTAGATGTATCTAACACACACAAACACATCAATATCTTTTAAATCATTAACGACTAGTTTCTTAAAAGCGTCATTCTCACATTTTTCGCATAAAACTGTTAAAAAGTCATAAATGTCATTCATTAATACTTTCAAAAAGATCTCTTTCCAATTAATACATTAAAACAATTAAGTTAAAACCATAATTTCGCTTATATGTTTGTACCGAAAATGTAAAACGACACGTTTTGTGAAACAAAATTAAAACCTCAAAACAATGCCTTTTAAAAAACCGAGGGAGTAGTATTTATATTGTCTATTTCACAAGATAAATCACTAAGTCAAAAGGCATATTTAGTGTTTGTTTGTTTTCATTACTTATATTGCTTTTCATGCACAAAGAATATTACTAAGAAAAATATTACAACCAAAAAATATGACTAACAATAGATTAAATAAAACATACATCTATTAAGAGCACAATGAAGCATGTACATTACACAGCTAGTGAAGAACATGGCACGACCTCACCATATCTCGTATGGATGTTGATTGCCTAACAAACTTTAATTATATTTGTCAACGGGACACATTTTATTTGCCTATATGGCTTTATGCCAAACTCTTATTTTATTCACATTCTATAGAAAAAAACTTGAACCAATCAGACTAATCATTACACCTTTTAACAAAAAGAAATAATGTGAAAATACATACACCTTTTAACCAAAAAAAAGAAATATTTATTCTTTTTAAGCAATACAACAAAAAAATACAATGAAGAAAATACAAAAATGTTACAAAAAAATACAAGCATTCCAAAGTCAAATGATTATGAAAATTAAGAAGGTGGTTTAAAGTAAGCATAAGCAGTAAAAAAGCTTTGAAACAATGTAAGAACTAGTAAAACAAGTGCAGCAAAGAAAGAGAAATAAGCCCAAGGATTACTAAAGTACTTGTGTTTCAAGGTTGCCTTTAGAACATTCCACTTTCGATTATAATGACGGTCAACGTTATTGGACAATTCAGATAAATAACTATCTTGGAGATCGAAAGCCACTTCCTGACATAGCCGGTTGAACAAATCTGCAACTTCAAAATCGGTTCCTAACCAATGCTCGATGATACCACAATAGTGCAGATAGCTAACATCTTCCGCAGAATCTATTAGGTTATCCATAAAGACTATATAGGATGTAATGTCATTGTTTGAATCGATATGACATTGCTCGAAAGCTATGAGATTTGAGAAGAGAGACTTGGTACCTATACAACAAACACGAGAAAATGCAATAGATAAAAGAGAACTTAACAAACATGTTTGAGTGATTCGCTAACAATACGAAAGAATGAAAATTGTGAACTTAACATACCGTCATGGATAAGTAGTTTCGGTATCTCTAGATAACCGTTTTTGAATCGAATATCCCAAAATCGGTCGGTTTTTCTTCTCTTGAATTTTATACCGGCCTCTCTTAGTTCGGTTACGCAATGTATTAGTTGTTGTTGGCGCCTATCCGCCACGCGCTTTTTCCATGACCATCTGGTTCGTGATAACCTCGGCTCTGGTTTCAGACTAGGTCGAAGCAAGCTTCTTCGAAAAACATCCAAACAATGCAACTCTTCTTTCTCCTTGTCACCAATTGGGTTAAAAAAGTTCTTGATTTTTATCTGGTCCAAATTGGTTGATGGCTTATCGGTTGGCATTAGCGGATTAAAGAACCGAATTGCTAATTCCGCCACTAAACCGGGTTGGTATTGTGTACCAATTTGTAGCTCTAATAACCTGTTGAGAATGAACAAAGGAAGTTGATTTTCCAACATTACCATGTCACGTTGTATCGAGTGCATCGATCCTCGCATCGCGAAGACTGGATCATTACGACTATATCTACACAAAACCCAAAAAAGGAGGAAAATTAATGACACATAGTATTTTTTTTAACACTGGTCTAACCGAAAGTAACAACATCATTTATATTTTAATTTTAATTCTATTAACAAAGAGTATGCTTTATCTAACATAGAGTAACAACATCATTTATGAAAATCGGAAAAAACCAGAAACCAAATCACTCTTACCCGAGTATTGAGAATCCTTTATTGTTATCGGCTCCTCTGAAGAGCTCGAGAACAAAACAACCATCAAGAACAAGCATTTCCGTGAACTTATTACTGCTCAAACCAATAGGACCTTCGTAGCAAGCACGAGCCCTCTCCTCGAGCTCTTTCATGGCGTCAATATACATCTCAATATGATGATTGGTACGTTTCATGACCATATTAACCGCACGCCATTTGTGATGTTCCATGGGAAGTAGATGTTCCTTGCCATGATGGTATGGACCAAGCGAGACTATCTGAGGGAAGTAAGACTTCTTGTCGTTTTCTTGAAGGTAATGTGGAACTCTATAGATGCAGACCTTGTCCCAATTAGCTGTTGCGTCCGCTCTAAGTGCTTTCTCCATCTTGTCTTTGATCGAGATCACCCATTCCTCTCGAGTTTCTTCGGGTTTCTGGTTTAGTGTTTGGAGTTTTTGACGCATCATGAGGGTGAGGAAGTACCATGTCAACATGTCTTTGCGATACGTCTTCTTTCTTTTTCTACTTATGATTAAATGCCTTAGAGGAAGAGTAGGCAAATATGGTGTTACCGGTGGTGGTGGAGGCGGGGGTGGTGTTGAACGATTTCTTCTTCCTATCCTTAAAATAGACTGTCGTAGAGGAAGAAACGGCCCAAATGATCTTGGCCGTGGGGATAACCGTGGAGGCGGTGGTGGTGGCGGCGGTGGCGGTAGATTAGTAAGACGCACCATTTTTGTTAGTTGAAATGTTTTGCAGGGGATGGAGAGAAAAAAGTCAAAAACCAAAAGATGTAAGAACTTGTTGTTTAATGTTGTGATTGGTTGCTAATATTTATTGACTTATGTAATGACAACAACCATAATTGTACATAATACAACTGTTTGCTGCATACACACGTTAATAATTCTGACATTGTAATCAATATTCAAATTTAACAAACTTTTAAACGTATTGGATAATGCCTTGACGGGCCATGTTTTGTTTGTTTTCTTTCCAAAAACTCTTATTAAAAGACTCTAATTTTTAAAATGTTTTTTCATGAACCAAGATATTGAAACATTCAAACTCTTATTAAGAAAGAAAATAATCTACTCTTATAGAAAAGACTTAATATATATTGACAATGATTAAGATCCAAACATTTATTAATAGAAGGATTCTTGTATTCGAGATGTCAATGGAATAGAAAGTGTATACATTTGTAGCGTTTAACTATGTCATTGGATGATTATTTATTATTATGACACATTTTATCATCATATCAAAATATATTATACCTAAAAACTAAATTATTTGTTTAAATCGTCATACCAAATACAAAATAATCAATAACCAAAACAATTATTGAAATCAATCATTTTATTTATATAAACTATTTTATTCGGATAAACGGATCTTGATTTTCTGGGTCCGAATATTGCGTTCTGGTTTTGTAATTTTCCTCGGACCTTGGAACCGAACAAAGACTAACAAACCTCATCTAAAGCTGTAATATTTTCTTTTTAAATAAAAAGATTGTCACAAATGCTTGCAATGTTTACATGCAACGAGGGAGATTGGAGCTGTGAAACCCCGGTTTATAGAGTCATAGAAGTGTGAGTAGAACTTATAAGGATTGATTTGATTACTTATGTCACCAAAATACACTTATCTTTTCGATCACTGGTCCTGATAGAACTCCACGATTCCGGAAGGTAGTCAGTTTCCAGAATCGTGTGAGTGAAAACAAAACACGGAGAAAGATCGCGTGGTAATTACATGGACAGTAAATCATGACTTTAAGGCTTGGAGGGCGTTACAGGAGCATTCAAATTCTCATTTAAAAAGACTTTGTAATCTTATAAAAACATTCGAGTTGTATGTATATTTTACAGCACTGTTTTTCTAACGATTCAACCAGACCTAATCGTAACAGAATAATTGATCATATATTACAAAAAAAACTTGAACTGGAAGTTGATGATTGTGCACAAGAGAAGGTGAGAGAGATCAAACAATAACAAAGCTATGTATATTTATATATAACATTATATTGCAAAGTTGGTTTGAACTTTGCTTACCAAATGCTCTCCATAGACCGCCTTTTCGAAAACTTGGGATCCTGTCCCTGCCGGGTACTTCTGTTTACAGATATCCAATGGCTCCACCACCGCATCGAAATTAGTCTGTTCATTCAAAGATTATCTTTAAAAAAACCATGATTCCAAATCCAAATGTGGATATAACACAAAGAGTACAACAAGTTTATAACCTCATAGAAGAAAGCCACGCAAACACGGTATAGAGGAGAGTTGTTAATCACTCTATGAAGTGTGGATTCGTAAACTCCATTCGAAAGTATCTGCATTATATATATGATTACCCAAAAAAGAATCTCAAATGGTATTCAAGAAGGATTAGTGAGAGTGGGAAGCTATGTTGCACAAGTACTTCTATTAACTAGTCCCATTGCTACTTAGGTGAGAAGAACAAACCTTTAACATGTCCCCAATGTTGCAGACAAATGATCCAGGGATTGGAACGGCTGATATCCAATCGCCGCCCAAGTTTCTCACCTTTTTCCAAAGTTAATATCTCTTAGAAAGACAATACCGCTTCTTCGTGTAAACATAAAACCCGAAGAAGATGAATAGAATGTACCTGAAGAGCGGTTTTGTCATCATCTTGATTTACAAGAGTTAACAAGCCTACAGAGTACAATGCTACACATTAAGACAAAACTATGAAGATAAAAATCAGAAATTCAACTTTGGTTTCACATCAGGCTTTACCATAGTCAGTGTGAGCTCCACTGGACCAAAGCATGGTAAGAAGATATCCCAAAAGCGTGAGTTACTCGAAGCCGATAAGCGAAAAGGTAAACGTAGTAAACACACAGAAAGTTACCATCCGATATCATTTTCGGGTTGGCCATTTGTAAGCGGAGGAGCACCTGGATAGCCAATAAGACGCATCACCCAAAAAGGCTCTCCAGCGATCTTTCCTTCAAACTCATAAGGTGATCCACCAAGAGCTAATGCAATTCCCATCAAGATTTTTCTAGAAAGATCTTGAAAAACCATGGAAACGAAATTAGAAACTACGGTATTTACTTACGAGTAAGCACTGTCAAAGAAAAAAAAGGTTAAAGAAACCTGTACAAAGCTTAACGTACTCCTCCATCAACTCTTTGAACTCTAGAGGATTCTCTGGCCTTCAAAGAAACGCGATAAAAACATGAGAGAAACAACCAGAAGACGAAGCGGGACAAAGATAATAGAATGTATATATCACCATTGGTTTGGTCCTTCCATGACTTTTCCTAAATCTCCATACTTCCCCTTCTCAAACTCTCTGTAACACTGTCCTTAAAGACGAAACACATCAGGAGATTCACATGGAAACATATGGCTTTTGCTTAGTAGTAACAAACAAACAAACAAACAAACGTAAACACTCACATCAATGGCTTCATGCATATCAGGTGTTCCCTTTGTTACATTTTCTCCAATCCTCTGATATCCTCTGTATCCAGAAGATGGAGTCATCTTGATCTTAAGTTTATCTTCATAAGGAAGCATGAAGAAGGCACGAGTGATCTCTCTGACTTTCTTTATAAGTTCCTCCGAAATTCCATGGCCTATCTGCTCTCAAACAATCACCGCACAAAGAAAAGGAAAAAGATAAGATCTTTTCTTCGATTTCGACTTTGTAAAGCTAACAACTTTAGGTTACCACGTAGAAGAATCCTGCTTCCCGACAAGCTTTATCAAGTTGCTGAACAACCTCCGCAACGCCGACATCTTCCGCCATGTCGGAATCATCACACTTAGCCAACAGAGGAGAAATGTCTGCATATTTTGAAACAGAACAACTTCAAGAAATTTATCCAAAGATAGAATTTTTTTTAGGGTTTTCGTTATTACCGATGACTGGTAATGATTTGAAGTCTGTTGTCATCTCCGATTCCAGATGATGACGATGATGATTCTCTCTCCTTTAGAATCTTCTTTTAGATTTTTTGTGTGTGTGTAAAGGGTTAGAATCTTATCTGATCTATTGTTGGATACTCTATAAAAAGAGCGTGCAAGAGTTTATTTTGGAATTTAAACATATTTAATTTAGACTAATGTTAGATACTTCGTACTAATTTAATAAGATTCTTTCTTTTTAGTGAGAGATTCGAATTTTTTTTTTTTTTCCACCGAAAGAAACCCATTTCATTAAGCTGGATGCGAACTTTCCTCTGGGGA